>QTSX02007458.1:0-46104 GCA_014839935.2 Entomophthora muscae | reverse complement strand
AATTTTCTCAGATAATTTCTGTCACTTTACATTTTCATAGTTATCCTTGTATTGGGAAAAAACATCTTAATTTTATCATTTGGGGTTGTAACTTTAATGGGGAGAACATCTTACTCCAGAAGGTTTAGTTAAGATAAAAACTTTAGTAGATGAATTAAATAAGATTAATAATAATTTTTTTACCATGCTAAATTAATTTTGACAACCGCAGGACATGAGGAGGCATGGAGGGTTAATAAATATATTACCTTTCACCTATATATGTATATTAATAGGTTCGTTAAGTTTATTAGCCACGCCTTACTTAACAGGGTTTTATTCAAAAGATTTAATCTTAGAAGTAGCCTATGGGCAATATAATAGTCAAGGAAGTATAGGATATTGGTTAGGGACAATAACGGCGTGTATAACCTCTTTTTATTCGTTTAGATTAATATATTTAACTTTTATATCAAAAACTAATGGGGTGAGATCAAATTATTTAAACGGACATGAACCTTCAATAATAATGACAACGCCTTTAGTCATATTAAGTTTATTCTCCATCGTCCATGGTTATTTAGCTAGTGATGCATATATAGGATTAGGTAGTGGATTATGGGGTGATGGAAGTATATTAATTACACCAGATAATCTAACCACCATAGAAGGTGAATTTGGTTTACCTTTACAGAATAAGTTATTGCCTTTATTTGGGAGTTTAATGTTTATAATATTAGGTATAGGACTAATATATACCGAAGGGGGACGAGTGAGCTCGGTGAGAGGGATAAAAATATATAGATTTTTCAATGAAAGATATCATATCGATAATATATATAATAGTTTAATAGTCTCTAATATCTTAAAATTAGCCAGAATAACAAGTAAAAGATTAGATAAAGGAATCTTGGAATTAATCGGTGTTACCGCCATTATAAGAGTAGTTAATAATATATCTTCTAAATTAGCTTCCTTTGATAATGGTTATATACCTCATTTAGCTTTAAATATAATAATTGGTTTAATTTTAGCATTATCACTCGCCGAGGGGCTTTACCCTGGAAAGAATTTAATCTTAATCTTAATATTAACTCTGTCGAATAATTCATCATTAAACCGTCATTAAGGAAAATAATATTCTCAATGGTATTAGCGGGGGATATGGTAGAATTAGATATAGCGGATGCTAATTCATATTCTCCTTACCCAAAGGAGGAACTTAAGTATGACGTTGGGGTCGCTGCGGATATAATATATAATGTATCCATAGGGATAGCAATTAGTGTGGGGGTTTAAGCCGTATTAGGCACCCAGTGAAGAGTTTAATACGCCTCGGGGGCACTGTCAGCGGGTTTGCGGTTTGTGCTAGTTTAATCGCAGGGGCGACTAAATTAGCACACTATGAGCTAAATAAGAGGATAGACTCTATACCTGACAACCATCCCATTGGTGACCCACCTTCACCTTCATGGGGTAATCTGTATTTTGAATTCCATTCAAAATATATTCTGTTAGGATCTGATGTAATGGAGTATATTTCGGGTTTAGATATTTCCAAGCTAAGTTTTATATATTAATGTTTATATTATTAGCAATATATTTTCAAATATTAAAATATATAAAAAATAATATAAATAATCTCAACCGTATAACAATTGAAAATGAATATTTTAAAATATTCATAAAAGTAAAAAACATCTTGAATAAAGGTGCTAACATAATACATAACCTTCTCACAGGGTTTTCCCTATTTATTGCCTTCTTAGGCTTTGTTTCCTTGGTTTTTTGATTTAAAATATTCCCCCCTCACCTCCCGGAAGGCTCTGTCGAGCCTCCGGGTGAGGAGGGCGCGAGGGGTAGAGTCATTTTTGTATTAGTACCGGGCGGGATAATAGCTTGGTCAAGATACCGGTAATAAACTGGTTTCCTCGCGAACTACTAGGGTCTGATTCCCAAACGGGATAAGTAGGCAACGTGGCTCTTCCTCACACCCGACCGGGTATTGATGAGAGAGAATTAATTGCAGAGGTTAGATAAGTGTATTAGGTAAACCTTGGTAGGGAATGATAAATTTATATACCATTAGTCAAGGATCTAGCCGTGTAATGCCCTGGGATCTTGGAGGATCTCTCCTCGCCTCTTCGCCCCCCCCTCACGATATGTTCATATAGTGAGGGGGGGGCGATGCGAGGACAAGCGAGGTAGAGGCAGGGGAAAGGGTCGGCTGACTATTTAACTGAGGGGAGGGGGTTCCAGAAATGGAATAATAATAATATGGGGCCTATTAAGATGTCAGATAAAAACTATGAAAGTCTACCTCATCTTAGGTTAGGGAGGGCGAAGATGGGGAAATTAGCTTAATAGGAAGAGCGAATATCTTACACGTATTTGGAGGTTGTTCGAATCAACCATTTCCCAGGGAAGTATGCTAATTGGTATAGCGATCTAATTGTAAATTAGATGACATGGTCATTATAGGTTCGAGTCCTATACTTCTCACCCAGGATAATAGCTTAATTGGTAAAGCATACCGCTCATAACGGTAAAAATATTGGTTCAATTCCAGTTTATCCTAGGTTTAATAGCCTAAAGGTAAGGTAGAAGCTTGCTAAGCTTTGGATGAAATTCATTCTTTAAGGTTCGAGTCCTTATTAAACCGAAAAACATAATAAGGGCTAAGATATCCCCCCATAATATAAGAGGTGACTAGGTTTCAAACGGGGGAATAGGAGTAAAAAAAACGAGAGATAGGGTGTGTTGCTAGGATAAGGTCTTATTGGCCAATACCTCACTTTTCTGATAATTGGCATAGGTTAACTTTATAATAATATTAATAAGTTTAGGGAGGGGTGAATATAAACGGTAGAATGGGGTGGCAATTAAGCCGCCTATTCGTAATAATAAGATGAACTATCTTGAATTTAACCCATATATGAGTTCGTTGGGGGGGGGGGGGGAATCAAACCGTAGTTCTTTAACTTAAACCTAAGCCTCCTACTCTGCAAAATAGACCTATTTTCACGTGCAACCCCGAAGGGGGGATAGAGTACCCTCTCAATACTAAATTCGAATGACGGTTTTATTTGAACGTCGTAAGCTAAATGATAGGATCGATTCTTTATTACTATGTCCGGGTCATTCTCTAATTATGAGCTAGTGGGCTGCATTAGCCAATATCCTGCCCAAGCTCTATAATATAATCACTTGAAAGTGTATACATGTTCTTCCCTCTACCGAGTGGGAAGGTCTGATCCGTGGACTCCTTTCAACATTGTAGTAAAACATGCATTCATTATATAATCCCCCTTCGCCGGCCCGGGAACTGAAACGCAGTGTAGTCTCCGCATCATATCTCTTTTTGTCCTGCCACGCCTCCTATTCCCCCCCGGGCTCACCTTGCCTTCCTATCGCTTTTACGAAGAGATCGGGAGTTCTGCTATATTTAGGCTAACTTATTTTTGCATTATTATCTCATGTTCCATTCCACCATTCGAATACGTCTACTTATATCTCATATATTCAACACTGCCTATACTTCACCTGACGGTTCAACTATGTCGTCCAGGCGAGGCATCGGAAGGCCTCGGGTGGGACGTGCTAATCTAGCCTCACAAGTTTCAATTAATTGAAACAAATGGTCTAGATCTGCGCAGTTAGTGATTTGCAACTTCATGGAAGTAAAACCCACGACTCATCGAAGTCTGCACTTGAACTATCGGGGGGTTTATTCCTAGCCTATCTGGGTGGCCCCCCCCCCTCACGATATGAACATATCGTGAGGGGGGCCCCTCACGATATGTTCATATCGTGAGGGGGGGGGTACCGCCTTCGTAGGCTAGGGGCTAGGGGCCGCCCCCCTCACCTCCCGGAAGGCTCTGTCGAGCCTCCGGGTGAGGGGGGTCTACCGTCCGTGGGGAGGGGGGTCCGGCATCCACCGGGCCCCCCTCGGCGCTATCAGGGTCATCCACAACTAGACTACCGGCAGAGAACGGCTATCGGCATCGGTCTCGCAATCTTATGGCGGCCACAGCGCTAAGTCGCTCTACCATATCACTCCGTTCTCTACTCCAGCCGCACTCGCCCTAGTCGGGACCGGCTAACTCGTTTTCGAGTTTACAGCCTTCATCGATTGAGGTCCATTAAACTCCCTACTTCCTTCAACCGGGGGTAATAAATAATATTGTTATGGATCGGTTTCAATCGTTATATATCGCCATTTTATTCCTCTTCGTCGTCATGGGTGGTTATCCCCCTTGGGTTCCACTCTACAGGAAAAAACCTCCCCAAATGAACCGTTAGGTCTATCCCGCCCTTGTATAATTAGCCGATAGTCAAGTTTATAGATATGTCTATCTAGACACGACGACGGGCCAAGGTGTCAAGTTGTAGTATAACCTCACCCCTAGATACGGAAGAAGAGAGAGGATACGATTGTCGGGGGGACGGGTCCTACTTAGGTTGAGGGGAGAGCGAGTGGTAGGTCTACCTAAGTCACGGGCGTGTACTGCTAGCCATCGTCTAAAAAAGGGAGCGCGGGCCCCCCTCACCTCCCGGAAGGATGGCGTTGAGCCATCCTCCGGGAAGGTGAGGGGGGAGGTCGTGGAGTGAAACGATAAACCGATTAAGTCACGAAGTGAGATAGGGGCGACCCTTCCCTTAGCCATGGTGGTCAATTTTGTCCCCCCAGACAACCAGGGGGTGAACCCCCTCCCGGCGGGGGTCTCGAAGCCATAGGCAGATCTTGATCTGACGTGACCTTTTAGCAGATGAACCTGTAATGGGGGCTCCTAACGCCCCTATACCAAGGGAAGGGAGCTTAGTACTTGAATGAATTTAGATCCTGATCTGGAGATGGACGTGTTGTTGGGCAAGCCTGCTTCCTCCTGATCGGGCCCGAGGAGCCGGGACGGCCGGGGGGCGACCATGACGTAGGAAGGGAGGAGCCTTGCCTGTAGCGGATAGCCCCCCATGGAGAAGAGAAAGAGCCGGACCCGATGCCGATAGCCTAGCCTGATTGTGGATCCGCCAGACCGGATGAGCCTAGGCGGGATCCGGATATTGAGCGATATAACCTTGGTTATAAAGCGTGTACTGGACTAGAATAAGTCCAGATCGGTAGAAGGTACCTGACGTCGCGAAGCGTAGGACAATGATCCTAGTTTATAACGAAGGGACCTGCAGATGGGGAGATTAGCCAATAAGAAGGAAGTGCTTGAATGAGATAGGCACTATCCTAACTAGCCAATACAATGTAGCCAGACAAAACCTGGCCACACAAAGGGATCCTCCTCTGACCCAAGAGAATGACGTGTGGATCATGAGAGGATAGAGTAGAACGTGTTTTACCTCTTTATTAGGTCTAATAAGCTGGATCTGACGCTATTATAGTTTAGGAACCGTATCTAGGGGATCAGTGAGGGCCTAACCATAGTGGGAGAGTAGGCCACATGGAAAAGCAATTAGAGGATCTGACTGAGGCTAGAGGAGGATGGATGCCGATCGTCATTAGCCAAGAGACTAGGGAATAAATACCGCCAATGCTCGGGGGGGGGGGGGATTCGCCTATACATTCTTGGCAAACTGGCTCGAGGGGGCGATAGGGGGGGTAGGCTATAATTATTATTGGTAATAATGGCTATCATTATATTAGACAACTGGCCCATTCAACGGATTTTAATATCCTATTAAAAGATTTAATAATCTTTAGGATATTTTAAATCCTAGTGGCGCCCATTGCAATACCAAACCGGGACCCCCCTAGTTAGGCAATGATGGAGGATGCTAAAACCTCACGACATGGTGGACGATTACTAGCCAAACAAGAAAAACAACCTCCCCCCCTCCCCTCGCCGGGATGGTTACCCTCCATTGGGTGACGACAGTCACTATAAGAGAAGAGAAGAACTTGCCTCGCCTCCCCCGTCCCGCCCCTCGCTCGCTTGCCCTCGCTTGCCCTCGCTTGCCTCGCGCCCCCCCTCCGGGGGGGGGGGCGAGGGTGGGGTAGGGTGCCGGGCCCATCTTCCTTTCTTACTGTGGGCTCTCGCCCAACCCAATGGTTTTTGTCAAACCGGGTCCCTCTATTACAAAGAAATAATTAATAATTAAAAAATTATAAAAAGTTAGCGGGGGGGGGGGGGGGTCAATTTGTGTCCTGTTCTCGCCCTCGCCTCGCCTCGCCCGCGCCGGGGCGGGGGAGTGGGGTTTTCCATGTCTTATCGATCTCAGTTTTATCTTATATTCCTCTGGTTTGGTCATCGTCCCTCCATGGGAGTTTGATAAAATTAAACCCTACTGGTTTGACATGTAAATTTAGTTACCGCCTATTTGATTAATTAAACTGGTTGGTAGACCCCCTTCAAACCACGATTGATTAGGCTAGGAAGAGATAGAGGAAAACCGCCATAACAGGCATAAACCTTAACCACCCACGTAAAAACCAGACCCCCTAACCTCCCTCTCGAGGCCAGGAGGATGACCAGTATGAAAAAGGTGCTAGGACTTTCTACCGTGCCGGGAGTGAGGTGACGTTCCCCTGGTCCTCCCGTCCGGGAGAGGGGGCGCGAGGCGACGAATGGATCCTCGTCAAGTCAAGCTGCTTAGCAAAGTTGAGTAAGGACCCGCCCTCCGGGTACGTGTTCAGTCAAGTTTAATACCATATTGACATAGTTGGTAGAGCCTTAGGCGAGTTACCGTCAACCCATAGTCGACCTATCGGTAGGTTTGAAGGTGCTTGACAAGGCAAGCCCCTTAGCAGACTGTAATTTGGTCATAGCGCAAGGTTGCGTCCAGCACCATGACGACCTCGCAGTGTGACCTGATGGCCATCTCCCAAGGCATACTGGACCTATTATCAACTTGTCATATTCACCCGCTAACCGGTTCCGGTCCATTTTAGTGGTTAAATCAGTCCAGCCGCGGGGCCCCCGGTAGAGGGTAAGGTAGGGGACCGGACGGTCCCCCCCTCACGATATGAACATATCGTGAGGGGGGGGCCTGGGCCAACCAACCTGGTACAACCTGATCAAGCTAGACGGGATGTCAGACTGACGTGATCATAATGATAATCATCTAATTGGCTTAGGGAGAGGTATATAAATGGTAGAATGACGATGCTAGAGGTGACGGTATGGATGATAAGTAGGGGAAGTGATAGGGAAACGACGGGACAGAGGTAGAGCACCATATCATATGAAAATTAATCTAGCCTCCCCCCCTCACCTCCGGGAAGGTGAGGGGGGGGTCAACGCCTTCCGGGAGGTGAGGGGGGGTGACCGTGACCGTCTGGCAACCTAGCGGCAATAAAGTTTGGTGAATCGGTAGAAGATCCTCAATCCCATATTAAACCTTGAGGGTAGATTTAATAATAAGTTAACTTATATAGGTACGTAAAATATTGGTTTATCTTTACTATGTCTTATGGCGAGGTCCACGTACCTTTCATACTGTGGATTAGAAGGTATATAAACGGAGGGTAAAATAGGGGTTAGACCAACCTTAATATCGTGTTGGTTAATATCCTATTGTTTATTTCAATAATCACCCTGCCGATGGGGGCGGGCCGCCGGACCCTCTCAAAGTTGGATGATCCGCTCTACCACCAATCTTGACGGTAGAGGTGGCGGTATTATAAAAGAAATGAAGTTGCCAACTAGCGGTAAAGAATTAGGTTGGAGAGGGGCAGCGAATGATCAATTAATAGATAGAAGTATATTGTGATCACCTATAAGTCAGTCAATGTGCATCATGGAACACTACCGGATCAGCAAGTCTTAAGTAATGGGAGATACACCCTGCCCTAGGGGGCCCCCATGCCCCCTCACGATATGTTCATATCGTGAGGGGGGGCAGGGGCCCCCTAGCCTCTCCCGGCCTCTACTTTATACTTCGTGGTTAAGTTGATAACGTCAGCGGGGTAGAGGGGGTAGGGGCCAGGCGGGAGAGGAGGCTAGGCAGGATGGCCTAGACCAGGGGGAGCGGATGGGTGGAGTGAAGAACCCTTGTCTGGTTTAGCTTTTGGCCGGGACCGTTTTATAAAACGGGTGCGGGTAGAGGGGACTCTCGGGGCCTCCACGAGGATCGAGAGGCACGTCCCGGGCAGGCAATTAGGGATAGGATTACCCCCCAGTAAAAGATAAATAAATAAAAAAAGGTGAGAAGGTGAAAAATTGGTAGGAAAATAGGGCTTAAAAAACGAGAAATAAAAGGATATACAAAATGTGTGCCAAGGAGAAGAGAAGGGCTCATTTAGGAAGAGAAGCCAAACTCAAGTAAAGGATGAAGTGTAAAAATACCAGGGGAAAAAATAATGAACCAGTAGAATCCAGGGGGAAACCCTAACAGATAGAACAACCCTTTCAACAGAAACATCTAAAGTAAAAGGAGGAAATAAAATCAACCGAGATAACCTAAGTAGTGGTGAGCGAAAGGGAAAACATCCAAAACCAGATCGAAGAACAAAGAGGGTGAAAAAAACCCGTATGAATACTGGGGACAACAAGTAGAATGAGAGAAAACTTATTTGAAAAAAGGGGAACCATCCTCTAAAGGTAAATATGTGAGTTTGAGCGATAGAGAATAGTATCGTGAGAGAACCTTGAAAAGGCAGTAGTTAACTAGTGAAAAAGAACCGGAAAAAGTGAGTTTACAAGGTGTTGAAAGAATAATTCTGACGATGTACCTTTGGCATAATGGGTCAGCAAGTTGATAACTGAAGCGAGCTAGAACAACTTGATGAAAATCGACGAGTTTCAGTAATCAGACCCGAAACCTAGTGATCTTACCATGAACAAGTTTAAGGACTGAACGGTAGTATGTAGCAATATGCACCGAAGATTTGTGGTAGGGAGTGAAAAGCTAATCTCACTGGGAGATAGCTGGTTTACCGCGAAAACTATTTAAGTAGAACCTTATAATACCTTGAGTGGATCGAGTCGAGCACTGGATATAAAACCAAAGTTTAATTGGGGGGATGAGAATCTTTATCAATTGTATCTAATCAACTAAAAGATCCATCGAGATTAGGAGTCAGACGGTGGGGGATAAGCTCCACCGTCAAAAGGGTAACTGCCCACAGGTCCGGAAATAAGGTCCCAAAAAGCTGACTAAGTGAAAGGAATAGAGAGAACAAGTAGACAACCCTTAAGTGGGCTCGGAGGCAGCCATCTAAGAAAGAAAGCGTAAAAGCTCAAGGGTCTATTGAAGAAAAGATAGAAAATGTAAGGGGTCTAAGTCAGATACCGAAGTGGACCATCCCCTCGAGGGGGGAGGTAGCGGTACATTCAGTGGTAGAGGACGGCGGCCTTAACTGGCGTGGCGCGATCTGAAGAGACAATGCTGACATGAGTAACAAAAAAGAACTTATAATTCTCGCCAGGAGGACAAGGGTTGTATAGCAATAAAGGATAGCTATACGTAAAGTAACGGTATCTAAGTGAAATCGATGAATAAATCTTGCTCAGGATTCAGCCTGTAGCTCGCCCCCCGCGATCGCAACCCGCAGGTCAGGAAAAACCCTGAGCACATTAAACCGTACCCAAAACCGACACAGGTGTCCGAACGGCGTATGAGACAATCATGTTGAAGGAACTCGGCAAACTACCTCTGTAACTTAGGAAAAAAGAGGGTGATCTCGCGATCATGACACAAAACAGTAGGGAACGACTGTTTACTTAAAACATAAGATCTTGCCTAAAACCTATAAGATTTACGTATAAGATCTGACACCTGCCCGGTGCTGGTAAGGATGAATGACAGACTATTTGTCCCCCGGTGAACGGAAGCCGTAACTATGACGGTTCTAAGGTAGCGTAATACCTTGACTACTAATTATAGTCTTGCATGAAAGGTGTAACGATTTCCCTAGCTGTCTCCAACATGAACTCAGTGAAATTGCAATGGAGGTGAAAATGCCTTCTACCCTTAGCTAGACGGGAAGACCCTTTGAAGCTTTACTGGAAATAAATATACTGGTATTCCTATGAGACGAGCGGTGTGCTGTGATAGCTGTGAGCCGTAACTCAAAAAAATACTATGTAATAATGTTTATTGGACAGTTTTTCTGGGGTGGAAACCTCCTAAAAAGTAACGGAGGTGTTCGTAAGATATTTATTTGAAGAGACAAAAACTAATCAAGTTGTTTAATGGCACAAGAATGTTTAACTGCTAGTCCCATAAGACACGCAGAGGGGTAACCCGGACATAGTGATCCGGAGATCGCCGAATGGAAAGGTCTCCGCTGACAGATAAAAGTTACTCAAGGGATAACAGATTTATCCCTCCCAATAGTTCGAATAGAAGGAGGGGATTGATACCTCGATGTCGACTCATCTTATCCTCGGGCTGTAGATGGTCCGAAGGGTTCGGCTGTTCGCCGAGTAACAAGGTACGTGAGTTGGGTTAAATACGACGTGAGTCAGTATGGACCCTATCTACTAAGGGAAAAGGAATTAATACTTAATTAAAACCCAGTACGAGAGGAGCGGGGATAGTGAACCAATAGTGTACCTGTAGGCAGGCAAGCCACGTTCATGGAGGATAACTACTGAAAGCATATAAAGTAGGAAACCAATAAGTAAAAATCCCTCAAAAAGTGGGACGAGACTAGTCCGTAATTAGGCCACTAATATAAAACTATGAAAATAAATAAGTGAAGTGGTACTAAGGAGCTCGATAAACTTGGTCACAGGATATAAATAGAAACTAGAGAAATAAACCGTCGAATGACATTGGTAGTCTATTAGTTTGATCTTGGCTACGAATATACGCTAACTATAGGCCTAACACATGCAAGTCGGATGAGAGAACTGGAGCGAAGTCCTCGGACAGGGAAACAGGCATCATGGCGTCCGGGTGAGTAATAATAGGAACAGATCAGCTTGGTGGAGATAAAACCTCAGTAAAACCTCGGGGCCAAGCCGTCACGCCTATGAATTGGATTAGGTAGTTGGTAAGGTAAAGGCTTACCAAGCCAAAGATCTGAAATCTAGAGAAATGAACTAGATCACAGTGGCGATGAAACAAGAGTCACGTGGGCTTAACAGGCCTTCCAGCAGTGAGGAATATTGGACAATGGGCCACATCAGCGCCTGATCCAGCCATATAGAAAGGGAGTGCCCCTTTTAGGGGTATACTTTCTCAAGTAAAGTGAAATAATGATACAACTTTACTACAAATCCTGACCAAACTCGTGCCAGCAGTCGCGGTAAGGCGAGTAGGATAAGCGTAATTCATTATTACTAGGTGTATAGCGTCTGTAGGCGGCGGACCCCGCGTAGGCGGGCAGCTAGAGTGTTTAATAGGAAAGGGGAACTAATTTAAGAGGGATACAATCTAATGAAAATATTATGACCGCCATGCGAAGGCATCTTTCTATTAAACACTGACGCTAAGAGACTAAAGTGTGGGTAGCGATAAGGATTAGATACCCTAATAGTCCACACCCTGAACGATGAGTGTTAGTCTTACGGCATTAAAACACTCCACCTGGGGAGTACAATCGCAAGATAGAAACCCAAAAGAATAGACGGTTTTTAATACCAGCAGTGGAGCATGTTGTTTAATTTGATAGTACCCAAATAATCTTACCAATCCTCGAATTTAATCCCTCGGGGTAGCTAGAAGCGGCCTAGGGATTAAACAGGTGTTGCATGGCTGTCTTCAGTTCGTGTCGTGAGATGTGAGGTTAATTCTGGGAACGAACGGAACCCCTCTCCTAATTAAATCTTAAGAGTGTGGGATTAAGACAAGTCTTTATGGCCCTGATGGATTGGGCTATAGACGTGCAACAAAAGTAGTGACAATAGGTAGCTGGTCAACAGTCAATCAACCCTGAAACACTACTACGTACAAATGAAAGCCTGAAACTCGGCTCTCTGAAGTCGGAATTGCTAGTAATCGTGGATCACCATGTCACGGTGAATATTACTTTAGGAATGTACTAATCGCCCGTCAAGGGCGGGGAGAGATAGCTTACGCAAATTTACGTTCCAGGGGCGCCAGGACCTTATACCCCGTTTAGCCTGGAGGATCTGTGGCCTGCACCCCCCCTCACCTCCCGGAAGGCTTTAGCCTCCGGGAAGGTGAGGGGGGCCAGCAGCCACCTTGCTCCAGGCCCGCGTTGGGCCCGCCGGCTTGACCCGCGGGGGGCGAGGGGAGGCATCCCTGTTACGCAGTTACTAATCTAGATCTACCCGTCTTAAGTCGTAACAAAGTTACCTTAGGGGAACCTGAGGTAGAATGGTATTAAGTTCCCCCCCCTTACCCCTGTAGGAGGAATAATAAAAAAGAGTGATAAAACTTTAAAATTTTTAAAAAAGCATTGCCTCGCCGTGATGGCAAATAGTTATATAATTGATTCCCCCTCCCCCAGTAATTTAACGTATTTATGGGGTTATGGGTCATTATTAGGCCTAGTATTAGTTATGCAAATAATAACCGGTGTAACTCTAGCTATGCATTATACTCCTAACATTGAGATGGCATTTAATTCAGTTGAACATATCATGAGAGACGTAAATAACGGCTGATTAATTCGTTACACTCACGCAAATGTAGCGTCATTTTTTTTTATATTTTTATATATCCATATAGGAAGAGGTTTATATTATGGTTCTTATACCAGACCAAGGATATTATTATGGTCTATAGGAGTAATAATATTTGTATTAACAATGGCAACAGGGTTTTTGGGTTATACTCTTCCCTGAGGTCAAATGAGCCTATGAGGTAAATTAAAGTGCCTCACATGTTTATTTAATAAAGAAATTCTAAAGTTTTCATATTTAAATCATTTTCATGATATTTGTATCATGATTATGCCTTTATTAACTACGGGTAAAAATAAGATTAAAGGTATAAACAGAATAGGACCACATGATATTAGTATATATTCTATTATATTTGGTTCTTTATTAGGAGATGCTCATGCTGAACGAAGAAAGGGAGGAGTAGGAACTCGAATAAGTTTTTATCAAGAAAGTACTCATGTTACTTATTTATTATGGTTACATAATCAATTAGCATCCAAAGGTTATTGTCATGAGAATCTACCAGTAATTACTACAAGATTAGGAAAAAAAGGAGTAGTTAGAAAAATAGTAAGATTTCATACTTGAACTTATACAAGTTTTAATCAAATACATGATCTTTGGTATATTGATAATAAAAAAAAAGTACCAGAGTGTATAGGAAAATATTTAACACCATTAGCATTAGCAATATGAATTATGGATGATGGAGCTAAAGTTAGTAAAGGGTTAAAATTATGTACTAATTCTTATACTTATTCCGAATGTTTATTATTAGTTAGAATTTTATATGAGAATTTCAATCTAAAAGCAACCGTTCAGTCAGCAGGAGTAAAGAATCAGTATATAATATATATTTGAAAAGAGTCTATTTCTGAATTGAGAAATATAATATCACCATATATAATACCAGAAATGAAATATAAAATAATAGAATAGCTTAATTAAAAAGCATAGTTTTTTTCAAAGGTAAATAGAAAAACCATAATTAAATTAAAGTTTACATTTTATTTTAATTAATTAACAGGAAAAAAGCGACACTAATGAATACGGGTTAAAAGTTTAATGTTTTAGACCAAGACCGTCGGTTTTAATAATAAGATCGCTACAGACTGGCTCATTGGTGGGTATCTGAAAAGGTGCTTAATGTACAGTCGAAACTTACTAGTAGTAACTAGCATAAGGCTTTACAAAAATGGTATATAAGCTTAGAAGATAAGTGAGAATATGTAAAGTACGTGGTTTATATATTGAAAACAATGTAAACACATCAGTATATTACTGCAATATATAAAATTTAAGTTTGGCAACGGTTATAACTAATTTATTATCGGCAATACCTTGGATGGGAGTTAATATAGTGGAATTTGTCTGGGGTGGATTTTCCGTGGATAATGCGACATTAAACAGATTTTTCAGTCTTCATTATTTATTACCCTTTATATTAGTGGGATTAGTGGTATTACATTTAGTAGCTCTTCATCACCATGGAAGTAATAACCCATTAGGGGTATCAGCCAATGGTGATAGAGTACCATTCCATCCTTATTATACTTTTAAAGATATAGTAGGATTTTTAGCCTTCTTTTTAGTATTATCAATAATTGTCTTCTATATGCCTAATTTATTAGGTCATTCAGACAACTACATACCAGCCAACCCGCTGGTAACACCAACTCACATACAACCAGAATGGTATCAATAAAAATGCTATACCTCCTGCAAGGAGGAAATAATCCTGCTTTAGGCTAAAAATAAATTTAATAATTAGCCGAAAATATTCTCAGAGACTAATAACAGGAAACCACGTGGTTAAGAAATAGTCCAAACCTTTTATTAAGGGTAGATATAAATATTACTTGTGGTTTAAATAAAAAGAAACAATTATCTAAAAAAGATAGAGCTTCAATCTCATTATCTGATTTAGAGAATCAGGTATTAATTGGTCTTTTGTTAGGCGACGGTCATATTCAAAAACGATCTTCATTAAGTAACTCGAGATTTATATATAGTCAATCAGGAAAACATGAAGACTACTTTAATTTAATATATAGTATATTTAATAGATTTTGTACTAATGAATATAAACCTAGTATGAAATTAGATAAAAAGGGTTATAAACATATAACTTTGGCTACAATGGCTCTACCTTGTTTTAATTATTATCATGAAATTTTTTACTTAAATAAAAAGTGGCACCTGAAAATATAAATGAGTTACTAACCGAGGTAAGTTTAGCATATTGGATCATGGATGATGGTTCTAAACAAGGAAAAGGAATACATTTAAATACCTATGGCTTTACACAAGAGTGTGTTAAACGATTAGTATTAGTTTTAGAAACTAAATTTAATTTAAAGTGTTCTCTTCATATAAAGAATAAACAACATAGGATTTTTATCTGGGCAAAATCCAAAGATCTTTTAAAATCCTATATTATAACGCATATTCATCCATCCATGTTGTATAAGTTAACCTAAATAAAAGGATAAGATTTTTTACCTTATTATGCAATATTACGATCAATCCCTAATAAGCTATTAGGGGTTATAGCAATGTTTGCTGCGATATTAATATTATTAGCAATGCCTTTCTTAGATGAATCAAGAATACGAGGAAGTCAATTTAGACCTTTTATGAAAATAATCTTTTGGTTATTTATATCAAATTTCGTATTATTAGGATGGATAGGTGCTAAACCAGTATCAGATCCTTACATAATAATAGGTCAGTTAAGTTCAATATTTTATTTTGCATGGTTTGCAATAGTAGCCATGGTAGGGATAATAGAAAATACTCTATATCAAATGAGACAACTTTGGCTGGGGGCCAAATAGGACCCGTCTGTCCCCCCGTCGCCCCCCCTCTCCTCGCATCGCCCCCCCTCACCCGGAGGCTCGACAGAGCCTTCCGGGAGGTGAGGGGGGGTAGAGGGGGGTAAATAAAAGTATGGTATGAAGAGGCTAGAATGTTATTGTTTAGAAATCCTTTAGAACAATTTATGATTAACGAGTTATTAACGATATTATTCCCTTTCTGGGAAGTGTCATTAACAAATATAGGTTTATATTTAATAATGAGTTTAGTACTAATAGTAATAATATCACAAATCATCCTCGGCTCGACGGGGGGTGTGCCGATAATAGGGAATAAAAGTATATTAATAAAACAATCAATATATGATACAGTGCATAAGATAGTAAAAGATCAGATAGGTATATCACATGAAATAAATTTACCTTTTTTATACACATTATTTATATTAGTATTGACATTAAATTTAATTGGAATTATTCCTTATAATTATAGTACAACCTCGCATCTCGTTTTAACATTAAGTATGAGTGTATCAATATTAATAGGAGTGACAGTAATGGGAGTAAACCGACATAAATTAGTATTTTTTAGTCTACTAATCCCTGGGGGTACTCCGTTAGGTCTGGTACCTCTATTAGTAATAATAGAAACAATATCTTATCTGGCTAGAGCTATTAGCTTAGGAGTAAGATTGGGTGCTATCATTTTTTGCCCTAACTACGCCATATGCTGAAATGTTTCCTATGACCTTGGGGCCTAGGCCCGGTCAGACGGGGTAAAGAATCAGCCGGTAATGTCTCAGAGACTACTCGCGTAGAGCTGCCATTCCCTATGTCGCCACGACATATAACCTTGTACCCGCTCGCCCCGGGCTCCCGGCGTCCCGCCCCCCTCACGATATGAACATATCGTGAGGGGGTCCCCCCTCACGATATGTTCATATCGTGAGGGGGGGCGGGCGAGGCTAGAGGGGGCCTGTTCCGGTTCCGGCGGTGGTACAGGTTGGACGGGTCAGCTAAGAAATAGTCCAAGTATAAAAATAGGTAAAAATGAGAGTAAAGCCATTTATCATGTTAAACCAAATAACAGTATTATTTAAACGTGCCGGAGTTTTAGGGTGCCATCATCCACTAGGAACCTCCTCAATGGCTAGTTCTTGTACTAGTTTAGTGCCCTATGGTACAAATTTAAGTTCTACTGTGAATATTAAGTTATCTCCGTTAAGTTTACGACAATTTAATTTACCATCTAATTATCAGTCTATAGTAGTAGGAAAATAATTATCAGATGCTTGGCTGGAAAAATCTAGCCCTACATCTAATACTAGATTAGGATTTAAACAATCAATAATCCATTCAGAGTATGTAATTAACTCATTTATGATTTTATCACACTATTGTTCTAATAAACCAATTTTTAGGGTAAACAAATTAAAAGGTAAAAAATATAATAGTTTAGAGTTTAGAACAAGATATTTACCTTGTTTTAATGAGCTTCATGGTTTGTTTTATAAAAACAAAATCAAAGTGATACCTGATAATATTTATGATCTATTAACTCCTATAGCTTTAGCTCATTGAATTATGGGGGACGGTGCGATTAGAAATCAAGGGTTAATTTTATGTACTGATAGTTTTACTTTACAAGACAATGTAAAATTAATGAATGTGTTGAAGATAAAATATGGGCTTAATACTTCAATTCACATGGATAATAAAAAACCTCGAATATATATTAGATATGAATCTATGTCTAAATTACGAGACATAGTTTCATTGTATATTTTACCTTCCATGAGATATAAACTTAATCTACGATAATTTATATATGGCAAATATGATAGCAGGTCATGTTTTATTAAAAATCTTAGCAGGATTAATCTTGAAAATAATGAAAACTTCGTTAATAACCGGCTTAATAATAGGATGCCTGCCTATGTTTATCTTTACTTTATTAGTAGGATTAGAATTAGGTATAAGTGTATTACAAGGGATAGTATTTCTCATTTTAACTTCATCTTATATAAAAGATGCTATTGCTTTACATTAGTCTTAGCCAACTGATCGCGACACCCGAGGACCGCGGAGGGGCGGTCAGAGAGAGTTAATGGGATGAAAGGTATGTGACCCTCTTGGTAGAGTGTACAAGTAAACAGGTGTGTACGCTATAAGGTGGTTATACTCGACCAATGCCCGAGATATTGGGGTATTATATTTAATTTTTGCCATCTTGGCGGGATTAATAGGGACAGTATTATCAATCATAATAAGATTAGAATTAGGAGGTGCGGGGGTTCAATATTTACAAGGAGATAACCAATTATACAATGTGGTTGTGACGGCACACGCATTCGTCATGATTTTTTTCATGGTCAAAAAGCAAAGAACCTTAATTAAAAATCCTATGCTTTTAGTTAAAATGTTCAAAGATGAAAATCTAATAAAGAAAGCTAAAAGGTATTACACGGTAGAGATAAGAGTAGGGAATTCCACCTCGTCTGGCCCTATGCAAACATGCAATGAAGGAGGTGGAGGTAGGGGAAATAATGATCCTTTAAAATTTAAGTATACTAAAGTAATAATAGAAGATCCATATAATAATAGGGATATTATATTAAGAATAACAAAAAGACAAAAAGGTGTATATATTTGGGAATCATTAGATGGAAAAAATTTATATGTGGGGCATTCTATAAATTTATATAATAGAATAAGTTCTTATTTTATGCCTTCATTAAAAACTAAAGAAAGGAGAGTACTTAGATATTTAAATAAGTACGGATTTTCTCAAATTAAATTAACAGTGTATATTATGGATAATCAGCCTAGTTTAGAGGAAGTAATAGAATTAGAACAATATTTTATAGACACAATGAAACCAAATTTAAACGTGGATTTAATTGCAAATGGTTCAGGTTATCATGCACCAATGAGAATAGAGAGGCGAAAAAAATTACGAAAAGAAAGAGGTACACAAATATATCTTTATGATGTTAAAACTTTTACCTTATTACATGTGTTTGAATCTAAACAATATATGTATGATAGTATAAATATACATAATAAAAGTTTAAAGGATTGTCTAGAACAAGGGAAATTATATTTAGATATATTTTTCTTATCATTAGATGAAATAAAAGAGAGTACTAAATATAATTTATTAAGTTTAAATGAAATAAAATCTCTTGTCAAAGAACAAAGAGAATTATATGAAAAAAAACATCCTAATTCAAAGGCTATATTAGCGGAATTTATAAACAATCCTAAATTAAATAAAGAATTTAGTTCTTTAAATAAATTAGCTAAGGAACTAAAAGGAGATAGACAGGTAATAAGAGAATACTTAAAAGGTAATAAATTAGGTTATTATCGAGGACAATGGAAATTCACCTATAAGAGCGGCCCTGATACTCTGCAGTAAGACTGGATTGAATAGGAAGTAATAAGGCATGGCCATTTAATATAGAAATATATTATAATAAAGATTTCACTGTATGCAAAGAAATCTTTAGAGTTTTAAAAACTAGTACTGCTAGCTTTCTTATATGAAAAGTGGCAGGATACAGTAACATATTTAAAAATTAGAATATTAGCAGGAAACCAAAGATAATGGGGCTTTAAAAGCATAAACACTATTATTGAGTAGGATCCTCAGAGACTACACGTGAAATACCGACCGGACTAGGTTAGGTAAATAAATAGTCCGATGGTCAAGCGACTCCGCCGGGGGTTACACACTACCTCCGCCGCTCCGGCCAGTTGGATGCCGGCGTTAATAGGGGGTTTTGGGAATTTTATAGTTCCAGTGATGATAGGTGCCGCTGATATGGCAAAAAAACAATTAACTAATTCTTTGACGCCCAAGGGGCTAGATTCCAAGTTTGAATTAGGTTCTTATTTAGCGGGTTTATTCGAAGGGGATGGTCATATTTGGATACCAAATACCTCTTCTAAAAAGAAACATAATCCCAGATTCTGTATAACTTTTCATAAAAAGGATTTACCTTTAGCAGAAAAAGTATTAGGGATAATAGGATATGGTTTTATTAGACATAAAACCAAAGAAAATGCTTGTGTTTTAACTGTATCTCCAGTTAAAGGTTTGAAAAAAATTATCAGCTTGATAAACGGGGAATTAAGGACTCCTAAAATACATCAATTATATTCATTAATTGAATGGATAAACCAGAATCATAAATTAGACATAAAAAAGCTTTCATTAAATAATGAAGCTTTAAATAAGGATAGCTGGTTAGCTGGATTTATAGATTCAGATGGGAACTTTCATATACGACATACAAGATTAGAAACCCGCCATCCGGTAAAAAGACGAATAAGTTGTAGTTTAAGGATAGAACAACGAAAAGTAGATCCTATAACAAATGAGAGTTATCAGGAGATTTTAACTTTAATAGCAGAATTTTTCAACACGAAATTATCTCTACGACAACAAGCACGGACAAACAGAGAATATTTTATAGTATCTGCCTCTAGTCAAAAATCTCTCAGAGTAATAATAGATTATCTAGAGGACCATAATTTATTAAGTTCAAAATATTTGGACTATAGAGATTGGGCAAAGGCAGTAAATTTAATTTTAACAAATTTACACTATACTGAAGAGGGAATAGTTCAAATAGATAAGCTAAAAAAGAATATGAACCGAAGTAGAACAAAATTTGACTGGGATCATTTAGAGAGATTAGAAAAATAAAGGAATGCCATGGGTATCAGGAATGGTACCAATAATAACTTCGCTATTTTGCATGGAATCCCTCGAAAATTTGGAGAGATCTAAAGTTAACAGACATATATACACCTAGTTGGATAACAAAGTTGTAGGTCAACTGAACTAGTCGTAAAAATTATATGTACATGGGGGGAATATGCCATATCTCTACCATCATATTTTGTAGAGATATTCAGAGATTAAACGCGAAGCACCCAAAATGGGTGAATTCATAGTCCGACAGGGTAGGAAACTACTTAGATAAAATTGATTCCCAAGATTAAATAATATATCATTTTGGTTATTACCTCCATCATTGATATTATTATTATTATCATCATTAGTTGAGAATGGTGCGGGTACTCCCAGTGCCCGTAAGTAGTAAAATACTTTAATATATCGCAATATGCTGGAAACTTTTAATAGAAAATTTCTATGAAAATACCCGCCGATTGACTTAAGGATCTTAGAGATTACATGCGATGAGTCTATAAAGACGACTAAGAGATAATCCTTAAGGTAGAAAACCTTGACTGGTTGGTACTTATTATTATTATTATTTTGTGAAACTAGCGTATATTTAACGCTATTGACTACTGATTCGGGGGATTTAAGTTTTGAAGAACGCCCTTCAGATGAAATCAATTCTAATTTAATAATTTCACCAAGTTTATTACCTGAGAGTAAACTGGGAGATTATTTAGCAGGGCTAATTGAGGGTGACCCCCCCTCACCTTCCCGGAGGCTCAACAGAGCCTTCCGGGAGGTGAGGGGGGAGGTAGTATAATAGTGCCAATAAAAAAAAGAAATAAACAAGGGAGATTACGACACCCCTACATAAAGATTGTTTTTGATGGGAATGATTTACCATTAGCTAAAAAATTAATCAAGGTAGTGGGTGGTAGATTAAACCAACCAAAAGGTAATTACTATGTAATTCTAATTCAAGATCTTTCTACACTATTTAAAGTAGCATGTTTAATAAATGGTAGAATGCGTACTCCAAAAATAGAAGCTTTACATATACTAATAATTTGGTTTAATGATAGAAATTATAATAATTCACAATTAGCTTTATATAGTTTAAATACTAATGCTTTAAATAAAACAGCTTGGTTATCAGGTTTTATGGAAGCGGATTCTAATTTTCATATAGGATATAAGGTCAATGCTAATGGTTTATGTGAAGGGATAAAATATTATATGAGGTTATCACAACGTAGGGTTTATCATAGAGAGTCATCCGCCAATCGGGATATAACTTATTTATCTATAATGACTGAGATCGGAGAACTATTTGATCGAAGTGTTAAATTAATAGATCGTAAGATAAAAGATTATTCTGAATTAGGTAATGAGATTAGAAGGAATTAAAATGACTCTAATGGTTTTGTGGTAGCTTATTTAGAAGACTATCCATTATTTTATTCGAAGTTTCTCAATTATAAAAATTGGGCCGTCCATAGTTTAGTCAGATCAAAACAGTATAAAACCGAATCAGGTTCACAAGAAATAAAGGCTCTAAAAGCCAATCATAATAATAATCGTACGGCTTGGACTTGGGATCATTTAGATAAATTTTATATAAATTAAATGTCTACCTTTGGACTGGTTGGACTGTAGACAAGGATAAGCAGTTGCCTCAATGAAAATTGGGGGAAAGAAAATTCCATTCGATGCGATGAAATCCTCAACTAGAAGAAAGCTACTCGTGGCAATCGCCGCATGTAAAAATGTTTTCAACAAGGGGACAAAACGCTTGGGGTAGTTCACAAGGACTATCCCATCAGAGACTTAATGTGGAAGATTCAGATAAAATATGGTTTGAGCAATGGTTAGTTGGAGTAACCGACGGGGATGGTTCATTTTCTATAATAAGACAACCGACCCCCCCTCACCTTCCCGGAGGCTCGACAGAGCCTTCCGGGAGGTGAGGGGGGAGGGAGGTGACAAATTTAATTTAGTATTTAAGATAGGGCAAAGTCCTTATAATTTAAGACTTCTTTACTATATAAAAAAACAATTAAACGCTGGATCAGTCTATGTAGAAGGGGATAATGGTCATTATCGAATTAGAGATCGTAAAATAATTAATCAGGTGATTTTTCCTATCTTTGATAAGTACCCATTATTAACTACTAAATATTTTAATTATATAAAATTTAAACAGGCTTATCAGATATTAGAAAATAAGGAACTAAGTAAGCAGGATAAAACGAGACGGCTTGAAGCTCTAATAGCAAAGAAACCATCTGAGGATTATGTATCTCCAGCATGGGGAAGTAAAAGGGACGTATTAAATATCTTCGAAACAAAGAAAATAATGTCTAAGCCTTGGCTAGTAGGATTTACGGAGGCAGAAGGAAGTTTCTTTATAGTACAAAAAGAAGTAGGACGATTAGTTCATTGTTTTGGTATGACACAAAAATTAGATAAAATAGTATTAGAGTCAATGCGACAAATTTTGCATATCCCAGCTAAAGTACAATTGCGAGAGGTAGAGCTCCGCAGTAGGGATAAAACTCGCTCAACCTACTATAAATTAGAGACAACTAATTCTAGAGCCATTCAGAATATTGTAGATTATTTTGCTGGGACTATGAAAGGTATGAAAGCAGTAGAATATAAGATTTGAGCCCGATCTTTAAAAGATAAAGGGGAATTAACTAAAATAACTAAAGCCAGAGATATACTTCGAAAACTTCGTACTGTTAGAACTAGTATCCATTTATGAGAACCATATAAATAAGAATTAAGGTATAGTCCAAACAAAGGTGAGAGCCTTTGAGTGTAACGATAGCCAGTATCTGGTGAGGTTACCAAATAAAATGTTATCCTCCATTATCATCAATCCAAGCTCACTCAGGAGGATCGGTTGATTTAGCAATATTCTCGCTTCACCTGGCAAATTCCTACCAGATAAGTAATTAAAGGCTGAGAAATATTAATGAGGAATTTACTTTATTCAAATTAATAATACAACTTTTTATAAGTTAATTAGCCAGTTCACCCCCCCTCACCTCCCGGAAGGCTCTGTCGAGCCTCCGGGAAGGTGAGGGGGGGTCACCTTATCACCGACATGGTTAAAAGTTCTTTATAACAGGCTTTCAACTTCTGAAAATTCAACTTTGCCCGATTCATACTTAGGTCATTGGCTAGCGGGATTGATAGAGGGGGACGGGTATATTTATATTCCAAAAAAATCCGATAAATTATATTCTTATCCTTATTGTATGATAACTTTTCATGTAGATGATTTACCTTTAGTAATAAAATTAAAAGAAATATTAGGTAATGGCATAATAACTAAAGTAAAAGGAGTAAATGCGTATACTTATAAGAATTTAACCAGCGGGTGGCCCCCTCACCTTCGGAGGCTCGACAGAGCTTCCGGGAGGGAGGGGGGAATGTAATTAATTAAAAAGTGTATTATAAGAAAAAGTAAATTCCTCATTATATTTCTCAGCCTTTAATTATTACTGGTAGGAAGCAGGGAAGGAGAAATGCTAAATCAACCATCCTCTAGGGTTGGGGTAGGAGGATAACATTGGACCTCACCAGAACGGCTATCGTTACATCAAAGCTCTCACCTTTGTTTGGACTATACCTTAATCTTATTTATATGGTCTCATAAATGGATACTAGTTCTAACAGTACGAAGTTTTCGAGTATATCTTGGCTTTAGTTATTTTAGTTAATTCCCCTTTATCTTTTAAAGATCGGGTCAAATCTTATATTCTACTGCTTTCATACCTTTCATAGTCCCAGCAAAATAATCTACAATATTCTGAAGGCTCTAGAATTAGTGTCTCTAATTTATAGTAGGTTGAGCGAGTTTTATCCCTACTGCGGAGTCTACCTCTCGCAATTGTACTTTAGCTGGGATATGCAAAATTTGTCGCATTGACTCTAATACTATTTTATCTAATTTTTGTGTCATACCAAAACAATGAACTAATCGTCCTACTTCTTTTTGTACTATAAAGAAACTTCCTTCTGCCTCCGTAAATCCTACTAGCCAAGGCTTAGACATTATTTTCTTTGTTTCGAAGATATTTAATACGTCCTTTTACTTCCCCATGCTGGAGATACATAATCCTCAGATGGTTTCTTTGCTATTAGAGCTTCAAGCCGTCTCGTTTTATCCTGCTTACTTAGTTCCTTATTTTCTAATATCTGATAAACCTGTTTAAATTTTATATAATTAAAATATTTAGTAGTTAATAATGGGTATTATCAAAGATAGGGAAAATCACCTGATTAATTATTTTACGATCTCTAATTCGATAATACATTATCCCCTTCTACATAGACTGATCCATTTAATGTTTTTATATAGAAAGAAGTCTTAAATTATAAGGACTTTGCCTATCTTAAATACTAAATTAAATTTGTCACCTCTCCCCCTCACCTCCCGGAAGGCTTGTCGAGCCTCCGGGAGGGAGGGGGTGTTTATTATAGAAAGAACCATCCCCTCGTTACTCAAAACCATTCTCAAACCATTTTATCTGAATCTTCCACATTAAGTCTCTGATGGAAGTCCTGTGAATACCAGCGTTTTGTCCCCTTTGAAAACATTTTTACATCGGCGATTCAGTACTTTTATGAGGATTCATCGATCAATAATTTTTCCAATTTTCATGAGGCAACTTTATCCTTTCTACAGTCCAACCAGTCCAAAGGTAGACATTTAATTTATATAAAATTTATCTAAATATCCCAAGTCAACCTACATTATTATTAGAGGCTTTTAGAGTTTATTTCTTGGAACTATCGGTTTTATACTGTTTTGATCTGACTAAATATGGACGGCCAATTTTATAAGAGAAACTTCGAATAAAATAATGGATAGTCTTCTAAATAAGCTACCACAAAACCATTAGAGTCATTTTAATTCTTCTAATCTCATTACCTAATTCAGAATAATCTTTTATCTTACGATCTATTAATTTAACACTTCGATCAAATAGTTCTCCGATCTCAGTCATTATAGATAAATAAGTTATATCCCGATTGCGGAGATTAGATAAACCTACGTGTGATAACCTCATATAATATTTTATCCCTTCACATAAACCATTAGCAGACTTATATCTATATGAAAATAGAATCCCTTCCATAAAACCTATAACAAACTGTTTTATTTAAACATTAGTATTTAAACTATATAAACTAATTGTAATATTATAATTTCTATCATTAAACCAAATTATTAGTATATGTAAACTTCTATTTTAGTACATTCTACCATTTATTAAACATGCTACTTTAAATAGTGTAGAAAGACTTGAATTAGAATTACATAGTAATTACCTTTTGTTGGTTTAATCTACCACCCACTACCTTGATTAATTTTTTAGCTAATGGTAAATCATTCCCATCAAAAACAATCTTTATGTAGAGTGTATCTCCCTTGTTTATTTCTTTTTTTATTGGCATATTATACTACCTCCCCCTCACCTCCCGGAAGGCTCTGTTGAGCCTCCGGGAAGGTGAGGGGTCACCCTCAATTAGCCCTGCTAAATACTCCCAGTTTACTCTCAGGTAATAAACTTGTGAAATTATTAAATTAAATTGATTTCATCTGAAGGGCGTTCTTCAAAACTTAAATCCCCGAATCAGTAGTCAATAGCGTTAAATATACGCTAGTTTCACAAAATAATAATAATAATAAGTACCAACCAGTCAAGGTTTTCTACCTTAAGGATTATCTCTTAGTCGTCTTTATAGACTCATCGCATGTAATCTCTAAGATCCTTAAGTCAATCGGCGGGTATTTTCATAGAAATTTTCTATTAAAAGTTTCCAGCATATTGCGATATATTAAAGTATTTTACTACTTACGGGCACTGGGAGTACCCGCACCATTCTCAACTAATGATGATAATAATAATAATATCAATGATGGAGGTAATAACCAAAATGATATATTATTTAATCTTGGGAATCAATTTTATCTAAGTAGTTTCCTACCCTGTCGGACTATGAATTCACCCATTTTGGGTGCTTCGCGTTTAATCTCTGAATATCTCTACAAAATATGATGGTAGAGATATGGCATATTCCCCCCATGTACATATAATTTTTACGACTAGTTCAGTTGACCTACAACTTTGTTATCCAACTAGGTGTATATATGTCTGTTAACTTTAGATCTCTCCAAATTTTCGAGGGATTCCATGCAAAATAGCGAAGTTATTATTGGTACCATTCCTGATACCCATGGCATTCCTTTATTTTTCTAATCTCTCTAAATGATCCCAGTCAAATTTTGTTCTACTTCGGTTCATATTCTTTTTAGCTTATCTATTTGAACTATTCCCTCTTCAGTATAGTGTAAATTTGTTAAAATTAAATTTACTGCCTTTGCCCAATCTCTATAGTCCAAATATTTTGAACTTAATAAATTATGGTCCTCTAGATAATCTATTATTACTCTGAGAGATTTTTGACTAGAGGCAGATACTATAAAATATTCTCTGTTTGTCCGTGCTTGTTGTCGTAGAGATAATTTCGTGTTGAAAAATTCTGCTATTAAAGTTAAAATCTCCTGATAACTCTCATTTGTTATAGGATCTACTTTTCGTTGTTCTATCCTTAAACTACAACTTATTCGTCTTTTTACCGGATGGCGGGTTTCTAATCTTGTATGTCGTATATGAAAGTTCCCATCTGAATCTATAAATCCAGCTAACCAGCTATCCTTATTTAAAGCTTCATTATTTAATGAAAGCTTTTTTATGTCTAATTTATGATTCTGGTTTATCCATTCAATTAATGAATATAATTGATGTATTTTAGGAGTCCTTAATTCCCCGTTTATCAAGCTGATAATTTTTTCAAACCTTTAACTGGAGATACAGTTAAAACACAAGCATTTTCTTTGGTTTTATGTCTAATAAAACCATATCCTATTATCCCTAATACTTTTTCTGCTAAAGGTAAATCCTTTTTATGAAAAGTTATACAGAATCTGGGATTATGTTTCTTTTTAGAAGAGGTATTTGGTATCCAAATATGACCATCCCCTTCGAATAAACCCGCTAAATAAGAACCTAATTCAAACTTGGAATCTAGCCCCTTGGGCGTCAAAGAATTAGTTAATTGTTTTTTTGCCATATCAGCGGCACCTATCATCACTGGAACTATAAAATTCCCAAAACCCCTATTAACGCCGGCATCCAACTGGCCGGAGCGGCGGAGGTAGTGTGTAACCCCCGGCGGAGTCGCTTGACCATCGGACTATTTATTTACCTAACCTAGTCCGGTCGGTATTTCACGTGTAGTCTCTGAGGATCCTACTCAATAATAGTGTTTATGCTTTTAAAGCCCCATTATCTTTGGTTTCCTGCTAATATTCTAATTTTTAAATATGTTACTGTATCCTGCCACTTTTCATATAAGAAAGCTAGCAGTACTAGTTTTTAAAACTCTAAAGATTTCTTTGCATACAGTGAAATCTTTATTATAATATATTTCTATATTAAATGGCCATGCCTTATTACTTCCTATTCAATCCAGTCTTACTGCAGAGTATCAGGGCCGCTCTTATAGGTGAATTTCCATTGTCCTCGATAATAACCTAATTTATTACCTTTTAAGTATTCTCTTATTACCTGTCTATCTCCTTTTAGTTCCTTAGCTAATTTATTTAAAGAACTAAATTCTTTATTTAATTTAGGATTGTTTATAAATTCCGCTAATATAGCCTTTGAATTAGGATGTTTTTTTTCATATAATTCTCTTTGTTCTTTGACAAGAGATTTTATTTCATTTAAACTTAATAAATTATATTTAGTACTCTCTTTTATTTCATCTAATGATAAGAAAAATATATCTAAATATAATTTCCCTTGTTCTAGACAATCCTTTAAACTTTTATTATGTATATTTATACTATCATACATATATTGTTTAGATTCAAACACATGTAATAAGGTAAAAGTTTTAACATCATAAAGATATATTTGTGTACCTCTTTCTTTTCGTAATTTTTTCGCCTCTCTATTCTCATTGGTGCATGATAACCTGAACCATTTGCAATTAAATCCACGTTTAAATTTGGTTTCATTGTGTCTATAAAATATTGTTCTAATTCTATTACTTCCTCTAAACTAGGCTGATTATCCATAATATACACTGTTAATTTAATTTGAGAAAATCCGTACTTATTTAAATATCTAAGTACTCTCCTTTCTTTAGTTTTTAATGAAGGCATAAAATAAGAACTTATTCTATTATATAAATTTATAGAATGCCCCACATATAAATTTTTTCCATCTAATGATTCCCAAATATATACACCTTTTTGTCTTTTTGTTATTCTTAATATAATATCCCTATTATTATATGGATCTTCTATTATTACTTTAGTATACTTAAATTTTAAAGGATCATTATTTCCCCTACCTCCACCTCCTTCATTGCATGTTTGCATAGGGCCAGACGAGGTGGAATTCCCTACTCTTATCTCTACCGTGTAATACCTTTTAGCTTTCTTTATTAGATTTTCATCTTTGAACATTTTAACTAAAAGCATAGGATTTTTAATTAAGGTTCTTTGCTTTTTGACCATGAAAAAAATCATGACGAATGCGTGTGCCGTCACAACCACATTGTATAATTGGTTATCTCCTTGTAAATATTGAACCCCGCACCTCCTAATTCTAATCTTATTATGATTGATAATACTGTCCCTATTAATCCCGCCAAGATGGCAAAAATTAAATATAATACCCCAATATCTCGGGCATTGGTCGAGTATAACCACCTTATAGCGTACACACCTGTTTACTTGTACACTCTACCAAGAGGGTCACATACCTTTCATCCCATTAACTCTCTCTGACCGCCCCTCCGCGGTCCTCGGGTGTCGCGATCAGTTGGCTAAGACTAATGTAAAGCAATAGCATCTTTTATATAAGATGAAGTTAAAATGAGAAATACTATCCCTTGTAATACACTTATACCTAATTCTAATCCTACTAATAAAGTAAAGATAAACATAGGCAGGCATCCTATTATTAAGCCGGTTATTAACGAAGTTTTCATTATTTTCAAGATTAATCCTGCTAAGATTTTTAATAAAACATGACCTGCTATCATATTTGCCATATATAAATTATCGTAGATTAAGTTTATATCTCATGGAAGGTAAAATATACAATGAAACTATGTCTCGTAATTTAGACATAGATTCATATCTATATATATTCGAGGTTTTTATTATCCATGTGAATTGAAGTATTAAGCCCATATTTTATCTTCAACACATTCATTAATTTTACATTGTCTTGTAAAGTAAAACTATCAGTACATAAAATTAACCCTTGATTTCTAATCGCACCGTCCCCATAATTCAATGAGCTAAAGCTATAGGAGTTAATAGATCATAAATATTATCAGGTATCACTTTGATTTTGTTTTTATAAAACAAACCATGAAACTCATTAAAACAAGGTAAATATCTTGTTCTAAACTCTAAACTATTATATTTTTTACCTTTTAATTTGTTTACCTAAAAATTGGTTTATTAGAACAATAGTGTGATAAAATCATAAATGAGTTAATTAATACTCTGAATGGATTATTGATTGTTTAAATCTAATCTAGTATTAGATGTAGGGCTAGATTTTCAGCCAAGCATCTGATAATTATTTTCCTACTACTATAGACTGATAATTAGATGGTAAATTAAATTGTCGTAAACTTAACGGAGATAACAATATTCACAGTAGAACTTAAATTTGTACCATAGAACTAAACTAGTACAGAACAGCCATTGAGAGGTTCTAGTGGATGATGCACCTAAACTCCGGCATTTAAATAATACTGTTATTTGGTTTAACATGATAAATGGCTTTACTCTCATTTTTACCTATTTTTATACTTGGACTATTTCTTAGCTGACCCGTCCAACCTGACCACCGCCGGGACCGGAACAGCCCCTCTAGCCTCGCCCGCCCCCCTCACGATATGAACCATATCGTGAGGGGACCCCCTCACGATATGTTCATATCGTGAGGGGCGGGACGCCGGGAGGCGAGCCGGGTACAGGTTATATGTCGTGGCGACATAGGGAATGGCAGCTCTACAGTGCTCTGGACATTACCGGCTGATTCTTTCTGACCGGGCTGCATAGGTCATAGAAACATTTCGGCATATGGCTAGTTAGGGCAAAAAATGATAGCACAATCTTACTCCTAAGCTAATAGCTCTAGCCAGATAGATATTGTTTCTATTATTACTAATAGAGGTACCAGACCTAACGGAGTACCCCAGAGATTAGTAGACTAAAAAATACTAATTTATGTCGGTTTACTCCCATTACTGTCACTCCTATTAATATTGATACACTCATACTTAATGTTAAAACGAGATGCGAGATTGTACTATAATTATAAGGAATAATTCCAATTAAATTTAATGTCAATACTAATATAAATAATGTGTATAAAAAAGGTAAATTTATTTCATGTGATATACCTATCTGATCTTTTACTATCTTATGCACTGTATCATATATTGATTGTTTTATTAATATACTTTTATTCCCTATTATCGGCACACCCCGTCGAGCCGAGGATGATTTGTGATATTATTACTATTAGTACTAAACTCATTATTAAATATAAACCTATATTTGTTAATGACACTTCCCAGAAAGGAATAATATCGTTAATAACTCGTTAATCATAAATTGTTCTAAAGGATTTCTAAACAATAACATTCTAGCCTCTTCATACCATACTTTTATTTACCCCCCTCTACCCCCTCACCTCCCGGAAAGGCTCTGTCGAGCCTCCGGGGGAGAGAGCGAGGGGAGCGGAGGGCAGATATTTGGCCCCCAGCAAAGGTTGTCTCATTTGATATAGAGTATTTTCTATTATCCCTACCATGGCTACTATTGCAAACCATGCAAAATAAAATATTGAACTTAACGACCTATTATTATGTAAGGATCTGATACTGGTTTAGCCTTATCCATCCTAATAATACGAAATTTGATATAAATAACCAAAGATTATTTTCATAAAAGGTCTAAATTGACTTCCTCGTATTCTTGATTCATCTAAGAAAGGCATTGCTATAATATTAATATCGCAGCAAATATTGCTATAACCCCTAATAGCTTATTAGGGATTGATCGTAATATTGCATAATAAGGTAAAATCTTATCCTTTATTTAGGTTAGCTTATACAACATGGATGGATGAATATGCGTTATAATATAAGGATTTTAAAAGATCTTTGGATTTTGCTTAGATAAAAATCTATGTTGTTTATTCTTTATATGAGAGAACACTTTAAATTAAATTTAGTTTCTAAAACTAATACTAATCGTTTAGCACACTCTTGTGTAAGCCATAGATATTTAAATGTATTCCTTTCCTGTTTAGAACCATCATCCATGATCCAATATGCTAAACTTACCTCGGTTAGTAACTCATTTATATTTTCGGGTGCCACTTTTTATTTAAGTAAAAATTTCATGATAATAATTAAGGCAAAGGTAAGACCATTGTAACCAAATTATATATTTATAACCCTTTTATCTAATTTCATACTAGGTTTTATATTCATTAGTTACAAAATCTATTAAATATACTATATATTAAATTAAAGTAGTCTTCATGTTTTCTGATTGACTTATATAAATCTCGAGTTACTAATGAAGATCGTTTTTAATATGACCGTCGCTAACAAGACCAATTAATACCTGATTCTCTAAATCGGATAATGGATTGAAACTCTATCTTTTTAGATAATTGTTTCTTTTATTTAAACCACAAGTAATATTTATATCTACCCTTAATAAAAGGTTTGGACTATTTCTTAACCACGTGGTTTCTGTTATTAGTCTCTGAGAATATTTTCGGCTAATTATTAAATTTATTTTTAGCCTAAAGCAGGATTATTTCCTCCTTGCGGGAGGTATAGCATTTTTATTGATACCATTCTGGTTGTATGTGAGTTGGTGTTACCAGCGGGTTGGCTGTATGTAGTTGTCTGAATGACCTAATAAATTAGGCATATAGAAGACAATTATTGATAATACTAAAAGAAGGCTAAAAATCCTACTATATCTTTAAAGTATAATAAGGATGGAATAGTACTCTATCACCATTGGCTGATACCTAATGGGTATTACTTCCATGGTGATGAAGGCTACTAAATGTAATACCACTAATCCCACTAATATAAAGGGTAATAAATAATGAAGACTGAAAAATCTGTTTAATGTCGCATTATCCACGGAAAATCCACCCCCAGACAAATTCACTATATTAACTCCCATCCAAAGTATTGCCGATAATAAATTAGTTATAACCGTTGCTAAACTTAAATTTTATATATTGCAGTAATATACTGATGTGTTTACATTGTTTTCAATATATAAACCACGTACTTTACATATTCTCACTTATCTTCTAAGCTTATATACCATTTTTGTAAAGCCTTATGCTAGTTACTACTAGTAAGTTTCGACTGTACATTAAGCACCTTTCAGATACCCACCAATGAGCCAGTCTGTAGCGATCTTATTATTAAAACCGACGGTCTTGGTCTAAAACATTAAACTTTTAACCCGTATTCATTAGTGTCGCTTTTTCCTGTTAATTAATTAAAATAAAATGTAAACTTTAATTTAATTATGGTTTTTCTATTTACCTTTGAAAAAAACTATGCTTTTTAATTAAGCTATTCTATTATTTTATATTTCATTTCTGGTATTATATATGGTGATATTATATTTCTCAATTCAGAAATAGACTCTTTTCAAATATATATTATATACTGATTCTTTACTCCTGCTGACTGAACGGTTGCTTTTAGATTGAAATTCTCATATAAAATTCTAACTAATAATAAACATTCGGAATAAGTATAAGAATTAGTACATAATTTTAACCCTTTACTAACTTTAGCTCCATCATCCATAATTCATATTGCTAATGCTAATGGTGTTAAATATTTTCCTATACACTCTGGTACTTTTTTTATTATCAATATACCAAAGATCATGTATTTGATTAAAACTTGTATAAGTTCAAGTATGAAATCTTACTATTTTCTAACTACTCCTTTTTTCCTAATCTTGTAGTAATTACTGGTAGATTCTCATGACAATAACCTTTGGATGCTAATTGATTATGTAACCATAATAAATAAGTAACATGAGTACTTTCTTGATAAAAACTTATTCGAGTTCCTACTCCTCCCTTTCTTCGTTCAGCATGAGCATCTCCTAATAAAGAACCAAATATAATAGAATATATACTAATATCATGTGGTCCTATTCTGTTTATACCTTTAATCTTATTTTTACCCGTAGTTAATAAAGGCATAATCATGATACAAATATCATGAAAATGATTTAAATATGAAAACTTTAGAATTTCTTTATTAAATAAACATGTGAGGCACTTTAATTTACCTCATAGGCTCATTTGACCTCGGGAAGAGTATAACCCAAAAACCCTGTTGCCATTGTTAATACAAATATTATTACTCCTATAGACCATAATAATATCCTTGGTCTGGTATAAGAACCATAATATAAACCTCTTCCTATATGGATATATAAAAATATAAAAAAAAATGACGCTACATTTGCGTGAGTGTAACGAATTAATCAGCCGTTATTTACGTCTCTCATGATATGTTCAACTGAATTAAATGCCATCTCAATGTTAGGAGTATAATGCATAGCTAGAGTTACACCGGTTATTATTTGCATAACTAATACTAGGCCTAATAATGACCCATAACCCCATAAATACGTTAAATTACTGGGGGAGGGAATCAATTATATAACTATTTGCCATCACGGCGAGAGCAATGCTTTTTAAAAATTTTAAAGTTTTATCACTCTTTTTATTATTCCTCCTACAGGAGTAAGGGGGGAACTTAATACCATTCTACCTCAGGTTCCCCTAAGGTAACTTTGTTACGACCAAGACAGGTAGATCTAGATTAGTAACTGCGTAACGGGATGCCTCCCTCGCCCCCCGCGGGTCAAGCCGGCGCGGCAACGAGGCCTGGAGCAAGGTGGCTGCTGGCCCCCCTCACCTTCCCGGAGGCTAAAGCCTTCCGGGAGGTGAGGGGGTGCAGGCCACAGATCTCCAGGCTAAACGAGGTATAGGTCTGGCGCCCTAGAACGTAAGATTTGCGTAAATCTCTCCCCGCCCTTGACGGGCGATTGTACATTCCTAAAGTAATATTCACCGTGACATGGTGATCCACGATTACTAGCAATTCCGGCTTCAGAAGCCGAGTTTCAGGCTTTCATTTGTACGTGTAGTGTTTCAGGGTTGATTGACTGTTGACCAGCTACTTTGTCACTACTTTTGTTGCGTCTATAGCCCAATCCATCAGGGCCATAAGGCTTGTCTTAATCCCGCACTCTTAAGATTTAATTGGGAGGAGGGGTTCCGTTCGTTCCCAGAATTAACCTCACATCTCACGACACGAACTGAAGACAGCCATGCAGCACCTGTTTAATCCTAGGCCGCTCTATACCCCGAGGATTAAATTCGAGGATGTAAGATTATTTAGGTACTATCAAATTAAACAACATGCTCCACTGCTGGTATTAAAACCGTCTATTCTTTTGGGTTTCTATCTTGCGATTGTACTCCCCAGGTGGAGTGTTTTAATGCCGTAAGACTAACACTCATCGTTCGGAGTGTGGACTATTAGGGTATCTAATCCTTATCGCTACCCACACTTTAGTCTCTTAGCGTCAGTGTTTAATAGAAGATGCCTTCGCATGGCGATCATAATATTTTCATTAGATTGTATCCCTCTTAAATTAGTTCCCTTTCTATTAAACACTCTAGCTGCCCGCCTACGCGAGGTCCACCGCCTACAGGCGCTATACACCTAGTAATAATGAATTACGCTTATCCTACTCGCCTTACCGCGACTGCTGCACGAGTTTGGTCAGGATTTGTAGTAAAGTTGTATCATTATTTCACTTTACTGAAAGTATACCCTAAAGGGCACTCCTCTATATGGCTGGATCAGGCGCTGATGTGGCCCATTGTCCAATATTCCTCACTGCTGGAAGGCCTGTTAAGCCCGTGACTCTTGTTTCATCGCCCTGATCTAGTTCATTTCTCTAGATTTCAGATCTTTGGCTTGGTAAGCCTACTACCAACTACTAATCCAATTCATAGGCGTGACGGCTGAGTTTTACTGAGGTTTTATCTCCACCAACTGATCTGTTCCTATTATTACTCACCCGGACGCCATGATGCCTGTTTCCTGTCCGAGGACTTCGCTCCAGTTCTCTCATCCGACTTGCATGTGTTAGGCCTATAGTTAGCGTATATTCGTAGCCAAGATCAAACTAATAGACTACCAATGTCATTCGACGGTTTATTTCTCTAGTTTCTATTTATATCCTGTGACCAAGTTTATCGAGCTCCTTAGTACCACTTCACTTATTTATTTTCATAGTTTTATATTAGTGGCCTAATTACGGACTAGTCTCGTCCCACTTTTTGAGGGATTTTTACTTATTGGTTTCCTACTTTATATGCTTTCAGTAGTTATCCTCCATGAACGTGGCTTGCCTACAGGTACACTATTGGTTCACTATCCCCGCTCCTCTCGTACTGGGTTTTAATTAAGTATTAATTCCTTTTCCCTTAGTAGATAGGGTCCATACTGACTCACGTCGTATTTAACCCAACTCACGTACCTTGTTACTCGGCGAACAGCCGAACCCTTCGGACCATCTACAGCCCGAGGATAAGATGAGTCGACATCGAGGTATCAATCCCCTCCTTCTATTCGAACTATTGGGAGGGATAAATCTGTTATCCCTTGAGTAACTTTTATCTGTCAGCGGAGACCTTTCCATTCGGCGATCTCCGGATCACTATGTCCGGGTTACCCCTCTGCGTGTCTTATGGGACTAGCAGTTAAACATTCTTGTGCCATTAAACAACTTGATTAGTTTTTGTCTCTTCAAATAAATATCTTACGAACACCTCCGTTACTTTTTAGGAGGTTTCCACCCCAGAAAAACTGTCCAATAAACATTATTACATAGTATTTTTTTGAGTTACGGCTCACAGCTATCACAGCACACCGCTCGTCTCATAGGAATACCAGTATATTTATTTCCAGTAAAGCTTCAAAGGGTCTTCCCGTCTAGCTAAGGGTAGAAGGCATTTTCACCTCCATTGCAATTTCACTGAGTTCATGTTGGAGACAGCTAGGGAAATCGTTACACCTTTCATGCAAGACTATAATTAGTAGTCAAGGTATTACGCTACCTTAGAACCGTCATAGTTACGGCTTCCGTTCACCGGGGGACAAATAGTCTGTCATTCATCCTTACCAGCACCGGGCAGGTGTCAGATCTTATACGTAAATCTTATAGGTTTTAGGCAAGATCTTATGTTTTAAGTAAACAGTCGTTCCCTACTGTTTTGTGTCATGATCGCGAGATCACCCTCTTTTTCCTAAGTTACAGAGGTAGTTTGCCGAGTTCCTTCAACATGATTGTCTCATACGCCGTTCGGACACCTGTGTCGGTTTTGGGTACGGTTTAATGTGCTCAGGGTTTTCCTGACCTGCGGGTTGCGATCGCGGGGGGCGAGCTACAGGCTGAATCCTGAGCAAGATTTATTCATCGATTTCACTTAGATACCGTTACTTTACGTATAGCTATCCTTTATTGCTATACAACCCTTGTCCTCCTGGCGAGAATTATAAGTTCTTTTTTGTTACTCATGTCAGCATTGTCTCTTCAGATCGCGCCACGCCAGTTAAGGCCGCCGTCCTCTACCACTGAATGTACCGCTACCTCCCCCCTCGAGGGGATGGTCCACTTCGGTATCTGACTTAGACCCCTTACATTTTCTATCTTTTCTTCAATAGACCCTTGAGCTTTTACGCTTTCTTTCTTAGATGGCTGCCTCCGAGCCCACTTAAGGGTTGTCTACTTGTTCTCTCTATTCCTTTCACTTAGTCAGCTTTTTGGGACCTTATTTCCGGACCTGTGGGCAGTTACCCTTTTGACGGTGGAGCTTATCCCCCACCGTCTGACTCCTAATCTCGATGGATCTTTTAGTTGATTAGATACAATTGATAAAGATTCTCATCCCCCCAATTAAACTTTGGTTTTATATCCAGTGCTCGACTCGATCCACTCAAGGTATTATAAGGTTCTACTTAAATAGTTTTCGCGGTAAACCAGCTATCTCCCAGTGAGATTAGCTTTTCACTCCCTACCACAAATCTTCGGTGCATATTGCTACATACTACCGTTCAGTCCTTAAACTTGTTCATGGTAAGATCACTAGGTTTCGGGTCTGATTACTGAAACTCGTCGATTTTCATCAAGTTGTTCTAGCTCGCTTCAGTTATCAACTTGCTGACCCATTATGCCAAAGGTACATCGTCAGAATTATTCTTTCAACACCTTGTAAACTCACTTTTTCCGGTTCTTTTTCACTAGTTAACTACTGCCTTTTCAAGGTTCTCTCACGATACTATTCTCTATCGCTCAAACTCACATATTTACCTTTAGAGGATGGTTCCCCTTTTTTCAAATAAGTTTTCTCTCATTCTACTTGTTGTCCCCAGTATTCATACGGGTTTTTTCACCCTCTTTGTTCTTCGATCTGGTTTTGGATGTTTTCCCTTTCGCTCACCACTACTTAGGTTATCTCGGTTGATTTTATTTCCTCCTTTTACTTTAGATGTTTCTGTTGAAAGGGTTGTTCTATCTGTTAGGGTTTCCCCCTGGATTCTACTGGTTCATTATTTTTCCCCTGGTATTTTTACACTTCATCCTTTACTTGAGTTTGGCTTCTCTTCCTAAATGAGCCCTTCTCTTCTCCTTGGCACACATTTTGTATATCCTTTTATTTCTCGTTTTTAAGCCCTATTTTCCTACCAATTTTTCACCTTCTCACCTTTTTTTATTTATTTATCTTTTACTGGGGGGTAATCCTATCCCTAATTGCCTGCCCGGGACGTGCCTCTCGATCCTCGTGGAGGCCCCGAGAGTCCCCTCTACCCGCACCCGTTTTATAAAACGGTCCCGGCCAAAAGCTAAACCAGACAAGGGTTCTTCACTCCACCCATCCGCTCCCCCTGGTCTAGGCCATCCTGCCTAGCCTCCTCTCCCGCCTGGCCCCTACCCCCTCTACCCCGCTGACGTTATCAACTTAACCACGAAGTATAAAGTAGAGGCCGGGAGAGGCTAGGGGGCCCCTGCCCCCCTCACGATATGAACATATCGTGAGGGGGCATGGGAGCCCCTAGGGCAGGGTGTATCTCCCATTACTTAAGACTTGCTGATCCGGTAGTGTTCCATGATGCACATTGACTGACTTATAGGTGATCACAATATACTTCTATCTATTAATTGATCATTCGCTGCCCCTCTCCAACCTAATTCTTTACCGCTAGTTGGCAACTTCATTTCTTTTATAATACCGCCACCTCTACCGTCAAGATTGGTGGTAGAGCGGATCATCCAACTTTGAGAGGGTCCGGCGGCCCGCCCCCATCGGCAGGGTGATTATTGAAATAAACAATAGGATATTAACCAACACGATATTAAGGTTGGTCTAACCCCTATTTTACCCTCCGTTTATATACCTTCTAATCCACAGTATGAAAGGTACGTGGACCTCGCCATAAGACATAGTAAAGATAAACCAATATTTTACGTACCTATATAAGTTAACTTATTATTAAATCTACCCTCAAGGTTTAATATGGGATTGAGGATCTTCTACCGATTCACCAAACTTTATTGCCGCTAGGTTGCCAGACGGTCACGGTCACCCCCCTCACCTCCCGGAAGGCGTTGACCCCCCCCTCACCTTCCCGGAGGTGAGGGGGGAGGCTAGATTAATTTTCATATGATATGGTGCTCTACCTCTGTCCCGTCGTTTCCCTATCACTTCCCCTACTTATCATCCATACCGTCACCTCTAGCATCGTCATTCTACCATTTATATACCTCTCCCTAAGCCAATTAGATGATTATCATTATGATCACGTCAGTCTGACATCCCGTCTAGCTTGATCAGGTTGTACCAGGTTGGTTGGCCCAGGCCCCCCCCTCACGATATGTTCATATCGTGAGGGGAAGATCGTCGGTCCCCTACCTTACCCTCTACCGGGGGCCCCGCGGCTGGACTGATTTAACCACTAAAATGGACCGGAACCGGTTAGCGGGTGAATATGACAAGTTGATAATAGGTCCAGTATGCCTTGGGAGATGGCCATCAGGTCACACTGCGAGGTCGTCATGGTGCTGGACGCAACCTTGCGCTATGACCAAATTACAGTCTGCTAAGGGGCTTGCCTTGTCAAGCACCTTCAAACCTACCGATAGGTCGACTATGGGTTGACGGTAACTCGCCTAAGGCTCTACCAACTATGTCAATATGGTATTAAACTTGACTGAACACGTACCCGGAGGGCGGGTCCTTACTCAACTTTGCTAAGCAGCTTGACTTGACGAGGATCCATTCGTCGCCTCGCGCCCCCTCTCCCGGACGGGAGGACCAGGGGAACGTCACCTCACTCCCGGCACGGTAGAAAGTCCTAGCACCTTTTTCATACTGGTCATCCTCCTGGCCTCGAGAGGGAGGTTAGGGGGGTCTGGTTTTTACGTGGGTGGTTAAGGTTTATGCCTGTTATGGCGGTTTTCCTCTATCTCTTCCTAGCCTAATCAATCGTGGTTTGAAGGGGGTCTACCAACCAGTTTAATTAATCAAATAGGCGGTAACTAAATTTACATGTCAAACCAGTAGGGTTTAATTTTATCAAACTCCCATGGAGGGACGATGACCAAACCAGAGGAATATAAGATAAAACTGAGATCGATAAGACATGGAAAACCCCACTCCCCCGCCCCGGCGCGGGCGAGGCGAGGCGAGGGCGAGAACAGGACACAAATTGACCCCCCCCCCCCCGCTAACTTTTTATAATTTTTTAATTATTAATTATTTCTTTGTAATAGAGGGACCCGGTTTGACAAAAACCATTGGGTTGGGCGAGAGCCCACAGTAAGAAAGGAAGATGGGCCCGGCACCCTACCCCACCCTCGCCCCCCCCCGGAGGGGGGGCGCGAGGCAAGCGAGGGCAAGCGAGGGCAAGCGAGCGAGGGGCGGGACAGGGGAGGCGAGGCAAGTTCTTCTCTTCTCTTATAGTGACTGTCGTCACCCAATGGAGGGTAACCATCCCGGCGAGGGGAGGGGGGAGGTTGTTTTTCTTGTTTGGCTAGTAATCGTCCACCATGTCGTGAGGTTTTAGCATCCTCCATCATTGCCTAACTAGGGGGGTCCCGGTTTGGTATTGCAATGGGCGCCACTAGGATTTAAAATATCCTAAAGATTATTAAATCTTTTAATAGGATATTAAAATCCGTTGAATGGGCCAGTTGTCTAATATAATGATAGCCATTATTACCAATAATAATTATAGCCTACCCCCCTATCGCCCCCTCGAGCCAGTTTGCCAAGAATGTATAGGCGAATCCCCCCCCCCCCCGAGCATTGGCGGTATTTATTCCCTAGTCTCTTGGCTAATGACGATCGGCATCCATCCTCCTCTAGCCTCAGTCAGATCCTCTAATTGCTTTTCCATGTGGCCTACTCTCCCACTATGGTTAGGCCCTCACTGATCCCCTAGATACGGTTCCTAAACTATAATAGCGTCAGATCCAGCTTATTAGACCTAATAAAGAGGTAAAACACGTTCTACTCTATCCTCTCATGATCCACACGTCATTCTCTTGGGTCAGAGGAGGATCCCTTTGTGTGGCCAGGTTTTGTCTGGCTACATTGTATTGGCTAGTTAGGATAGTGCCTATCTCATTCAAGCACTTCCTTCTTATTGGCTAATCTCCCCATCTGCAGGTCCCTTCGTTATAAACTAGGATCATTGTCCTACGCTTCGCGACGTCAGGTACCTTCTACCGATCTGGACTTATTCTAGTCCAGTACACGCTTTATAACCAAGGTTATATCGCTCAATATCCGGATCCCGCCTAGGCTCATCCGGTCTGGCGGATCCACAATCAGGCTAGGCTATCGGCATCGGGTCCGGCTCTTTCTCTTCTCCATGGGGGGCTATCCGCTACAGGCAAGGCTCCTCCCTTCCTACGTCATGGTCGCCCCCCGGCCGTCCCGGCTCCTCGGGCCCGATCAGGAGGAAGCAGGCTTGCCCAACAACACGTCCATCTCCAGATCAGGATCTAAATTCATTCAAGTACTAAGCTCCCTTCCCTTGGTATAGGGGCGTTAGGAGCCCCCATTACAGGTTCATCTGCTAAAAGGTCACGTCAGATCAAGATCTGCCTATGGCTTCGAGACCCCCGCCGGGAGGGGTTCACCCCCTGGTTGTCTGGGGGGACAAAATTGACCACCATGGCTAAGGGAAGGGTCGCCCCTATCTCACTTCGTGACTTAATCGGTTTATCGTTTCACTCCACGACCTCCCCCCTCACCTTCCCGGAGGATGGCTCAACGCCATCCTTCCGGGAGGGTGAGGGGGCCACGCTCCCTTTTTTTAGACGATGGCTAGCAGTACACGCCCGTGACTTAGGTAGACCTACCACTCGCTCTCCCCTCAACCTAAGTAGGACCCGTCCCCCCGACAATCGTATCCTCTCTCTTCTTCCGTATCTAGGGGTGAGGTTATACTACAACTTGACACCTTGGCCCGTCGTCGTGTCTAGATAGACATATCTATAAACTTGACTATCGGCTAATTATACAAGGGCGGGATAGACCTAACGGTTCATTTGGGGAGGTTTTTCCTGTAGAGTGGAACCCAAGGGGGATAACCACCCATGACGACGAAGAGGAATAAAATGGCGATATATAACGATTGAAACCGATCCATAACAATATTATTTATTACCCCCGGTTGAAGGAAGTAGGGAGTTTAATGGACCTCAATCGATGAAGGCTGTAAACTCGAAAACGAGTTAGCCGGTCCCGACTAGGGCGAGTGCGGCTGGAGTAGAGAACGGAGTGATATGGTAGAGCGACTTAGCGCTGTGGCCGCCATAAGATTGCGAGACCGATGCCGATAGCCGTTCTCTGCCGGTAGTCTAGTTGTGGATGACCCTGATAGCGCCGAGGGGGGCCCGGTGGATGCCGGACCCCCCCTCCCCACAGACGGTAGACCCCCCCCTCACCCGGAGGCTCGACAGAGCCTTCCGGGAGGGTGAGGGGGCGGCCCTAGCCCCTAGCCTACGAAGGCGGTACCCCCCCCCCTCACGATATGAACATATCGTGAGGGAGGCCCCTCACGATATGTTCATATCGTGAGGGGGGAACCACGCAGATAGGCTAGGAATAAACCCCCCGATAGTTCAAGTGCAGACTTCGATGAGTCGTGGGTTTTACTTCCATGAAGTTGCAAATCACTAACTGCGCAGATCTAGACCATTTGTTTCAATTAATTGAAACTTGTGAGGCTAGATTAGCACGTCCCACCGAGGCCTTCCGATGCCTCGCCTGGACGACATAGTTGAACCGTCAGGTGAAGTATAGGCAGTGTTGAATATATGAGATATAAGTAGACGTATTCGAATGGTGGAATGGAACATGAGATAATAATGCAAAAATAAGTTAGCCTAAATATAGCAGAACTCCCGATCTCTTCGTAAAAGCGATAGGAAGGCAAGGTGAGCCCGGGGGGGAATAGGAGGCGTGGCAGGACAAAAAGAGATATGATGCGGAGACTACACTGCGTTTCAGTTCCCGGGCCGGCGAAGGGGGATTATATAATGAATGCATGTTTTACTACAATGTTGAAAGGAGTCCACGGATCAGACCTTCCCACTCGGTAGAGGGAAGAACATGTATACACTTTCAAGTGATTATATTATAGAGCTTGGGCAGGATATTGGCTAATGCAGCCCACTAGCTCATAATTAGAGAATGACCCGGACATAGTAATAAAGAATCGATCCTATCATTTAGCTTACGACGTTCAAATAAAACCGTCATTCGAATTTAGTATTGAGAGGGTACTCTATCCCCCCTTCGGGGTTGCACGTGAAAATAGGTCTATTTTGCAGAGTAGGAGGCTTAGGTTTAAGTTAAAGAACTACGGTTTGATTCCCCCCCCCCCCCCCAACGAACTCATATATGGGTTAAATTCAAGATAGTTCATCTTATTATTACGAATAGGCGGCTTAATTGCCACCCCATTCTACCGTTTATATTCACCCCTCCCTAAACTTATTAATATTATTATAAAGTTAACCTATGCCAATTATCAGAAAAGTGAGGTATTGGCCAATAAGACCTTATCCTAGCAACACACCCTATCTCTCGTTTTTTTTACTCCTATTCCCCCGTTTGAAACCTAGTCACCTCTTATATTATGGGGGGATATCTTAGCCCTTATTATGTTTTTCGGTTTAATAAGGACTCGAACCTTAAAGAATGAATTTCATCCAAAGCTTAGCAAGCTTCTACCTTACCTTTAGGCTATTAAACCTAGGATAAACTGGAATTGAACCAATATTTTTACCGTTATGAGCGGTATGCTTTACCAATTAAGCTATTATCCTGGGTGAGAAGTATAGGACTCGAACCTATAATGACCATGTCATCTAATTTACAATTAGATCGCTATACCAATTAGCATACTTCCCTGGGAAATGGTTGATTCGAACAACCTCCAAATACGTGTAAGATATTCGCTCTTCCTATTAAGCTAATTTCCCCATCTTCGCCCTCCCTAACCTAAGATGAGGTAGACTTTCATAGTTTTTATCTGACATCTTAATAGGCCCCATATTATTATTATTCCATTTCTGGAACCCCCTCCCCTCAGTTAAATAGTCAGCCGACCCTTTCCCCTGCCTCTACCTCGCTTGTCCTCGCATCGCCCCCCCTCACTATATGAACATATCGTGAGGGGGGGGCGAAGAGGCGAGGAGAGATCCTCCAAGATCCCAGGGCATTACACGGCTAGATCCTTGACTAATGGTATATAAATTTATCATTCCCTACCAAGGTTTACCTAATACACTTATCTAACCTCTGCAATTAATTCTCTCTCATCAATACCCGGTCGGGTGTGAGGAAGAGCCACGTTGCCTACTTATCCCGTTTGGGAATCAGACCCTAGTAGTTCGCGAGGAAACCAGTTTATTACCGGTATCTTGACCAAGCTATTATCCCGCCCGGTACTAATACAAAAATGACTCTACCCCTCGCGCCCCCCCCTCACCCGGAGGCTCGACAGAGCCTTCCGGGAGGTGAGGGGGAATATTTTAAATCAAAAAACCAAGGAAACAAAGCCTAAGAAGGCAATAAATAGGGAAAACCCTGTGAGAAGGTTATGTATTATGTTAGCACCTTTATTCAAGATGTTTTTTACTTTTATGAATATTTTAAAATATTCATTTTCAATTGTTATACGGTTGAGATTATTTATATTATTTTTTATATATTTTAATATTTGAAAATATATTGCTAATAATATAAACATTAATATATAAAACTTAGCTTGGAAATATCTAAACCCGAAATATACTCCATTACATCAGATCCTAACAGAATATATTTTGAATGGAATTCAAAATACAGATTACCCCATGAAGGTGAAGGTGGGTCACCAATGGGATGGTTGTCAGGTATAGAGTCTATCCTCTTATTTAGCTCATAGTGTGCTAATTTAGTCGCCCCTGCGATTAAACTAGCACAAACCGCAAACCCGCTGACAGTGCCCCCGAGGCGTATTAAACTCTTCACTGGGTGCCTAATACGGCTTAAACCCCCACACTAATTGCTATCCCTATGGATACATTATATATTATATCCGCAGCGACCCCAACGTCATACTTAAGTTCCTCCTTTGGGTAAGGAGAATATGAATTAGCATCCGCTATATCTAATTCTACCATATCCCCCGCTAATACCATTGAGAATATTATTTTCCTTAATGACGGTTTAATGATGAATTATTCGACAGAGTTAATATTAAGATTAAGATTAAATTCTTTCCAGGGTAAAGCCCCTCGGCGAGTGATAATGCTAAAATTAAACCAATTATTATATTTAAAGCTAAATGAGGTATATAACCATTATCAAAGGAAGCTAATTTAGAAGATATATTATTAACTACTCTTATAATGGCGGTAACACCGATTAATTCCAAGATTCCTTTATCTAATCTTTTACTTGTTATTCTGGCTAATTTTAAGATATTAGAGACTATTAAACTATTATATATATTATCGATATGATATCTTTCATTGAAAAATCTATATATTTTTATCCCTCTCACCGAGCTCACTCGTCCCCCTTCGGTATATATTAGTCCTATACCTAATATTATAAACATTAAACTCCCAAATAAAGGCAATAACTTATTCTGTAAAGGTAAACCAAATTCACCTTCTATGGTGGTTAGATTATCTGGTGTAATTAATATACTTCCATCACCCCATAATCCACTACCTAATCCTATATATGCATCACTAGCTAAATAACCATGGACGATGGAGAATAAACTTAATATGACTAAAGGCGTTGTCATTATTATTGAAGGTTCATGTCCGTTTAAATAATTTGATCTCACCCCATTAGTTTTTGATATAAAAGTTAAATATATTAATCTAAACGAATAAAAAGAGGTTATACACGCCGTTATTGTCCCTAACCAATATCCTATACTTCCTTGACTATTATATTGCCCATAGGCTACTTCTAAGATTAAATCTTTTGAATAAAACCCTGTTAAGTAAGGCGTGGCTAATAAACTTAACGAACCTATTAATATACATATATAGGTGAAAGGTAATATATTTATTAACCCTCCATGCCTCCTCATGTCCTGCGGTTGTCAAAATTAATTTAGCATGGTAAAAAAATTATTATTAATCTTATTTAATTCATCTACTAAAGTTTTTATCTTAACTAAACCTTCTGGAGTAAGATGTTCTCCCCATTAAAGTTACAACCCCAAATGATAAAATTAAGATGTTTTTTCCCAATACAAGGATAACTATGAAAATGTAAAGTGACAGAAATTATCTGAGAAA
>QTSX02007457.1:0-46482 GCA_014839935.2 Entomophthora muscae | reverse complement strand
CAGCTAGGTGTTATTTACCCCAGCTGTTGGAGAAGCAACCGTTTGGGGGGGGCTTCTGGTGTTTCAATTGAACACCAGAAGAAGATGTCAAACTGATTACTTGATTTTCATCAAATACAGAGCCCAGATTAACGTCAATATACCCAGATGTGACTTACTACAGTCACTGCTGAGTATTTAGCCAAATAAAAACTCCAAAATATAAAGATATTCTGTTTTTGCTGTTTATTACATATAGTTAGGTTTTTTTGGAATCTTGGGGTAAAGGTTCCTAGAAACTGGATATCTATGTTTAATAAAAGAACAGAATATGGATGTTTAGTTAGGTTAGGCTAAATAAAAGAATTGAGGCAAGATTGGCCAAATCAATCTTGGAGACTAGGCATCTCAAAATGGGTTAGTTAATCAGGAAGATTAATTAATAAATATAGGATATAATTAATGAGGATTTAATTATATTAAAATGGCCTTGAATTTGTCAAGAAGTTTGGTCAAGGTTAACCATGGGAAAACACCCAGAATTAGGGTTAAAAGTGCCACATCAGCAAATTTATTGGGTTAGAAGCGCCGCTGCACCGCCTAATGAATTTGAGATGCGCCAAGGCAACACTATCAAATTTTCTCAGGCACTGGGGCGCCACCTGGGGAAATTTCTGGGCGCCGCGGTGGAGCCTGGTTTGAGTTTCAAAGCAGTTTAATGGGGTTTAAAGGCAAAAAACCATTAAATGCAAAAATAACTAAATAAAGGCAAGGATGCCTAGGAATTGAGGTTTGATCAGCTGGTTCCCAGTTGGAACACTGATAGCTGAGTTTAGGATGTGCAATCCACAGGGTTTTGGCGCTGGGAGCTGGTCAAGCTCCATGCCAAATTAATACATTGAGATGAATGGCGTCAGGTGACTCCTTCTCATTGTAGGTTAATTCTCATAGGTTGAGAATTGTTGGTGATCTTTTAGGTAAAGATCTATGTTGGATGACTCAAATGTCATAGACCACGTGATGCAAATCATTGGTTGATTCAGGAACCAGAGGGGTTTCTAGCTGTGTATGCCCCAAATGGTATATAAGTGAAAACAGTTAAACATTAATAAAGGATAAATTCACATTGTTGGTTTTGACGCTTTCCCCTCACTAATTTTTCAATTATCATGCCTTCATTGTTAAAATTTGAGAGAGCCAAGTTTGGGGTCCTTTGTGTGGAAATCACTGCAGCAAAAAAGGAGGTTCCTACAAGTACATTGGAAGAAGCTTGGACCAGCCTGGAGGTCACTAAGACTGTTCCTGCCAAATCTTTAGTAGAAGTAAAGGCTGCATTCAAAGAGCTGTATTCCGATTACTTTGCAAAAGAAGGGACTCCCGCCCAAGGGAGCCAAATTTATGCTTGGGATGCTTGGAGCTTGTTGGTAGGATGGGATGAAATCTTGCAACAAGTAAAAGATATTTTAAATTGTGAAATTGAGGCATTGAGAGCACAAGAGGAAAAAAGCATTGAAATCATAGCTCGTTGGCGGGATGACAATAAAGTGTTATCCAATAAAATTGCCTCCCTGGAGGCAAAGCTCCAAAAAGCTTTTTCCCAGGAAGGTAACAGCAATAAGAGTCAATGGCAGGATAATGGCAGGATAAACTGGTTAGGCCTGGATCCGTCACAATGACCTATTATTTTCTCTCAGAAATATCTATTTTTGCCCTAATATAATCATTCCTTTTGCATCTATTTGTGAATCTATTACACACTATAATTACAACTATTCATTTCCTCCTGGTTCAGCTCCCATCACTTTGGTAAACCATATAGAGTTCTTGACTTGGATTTCTTCCATCCCCACTACCTGGATCCCCCCTTCTGGCCACCCAAGAGTGACTGTCCTGCCTAGCGTGAAGGTGATTTCTATTACTCCCTCTCCACCCAATGCGCCTCCTGTTCAGAATTTCAGTAAGCTGGGGTTTGTTATATCACAGTATTAGGTCTGGCTGACCAGTTTGTGCCCCATACTGGGATTTGGCGTCCCCTAGCTACTGCAGTAAACTACCTGGTCAGAATAGCGCCAATTGTGTACATGGTCTTCCAGGCCCAGCTGGCCTCCCCTATGGGAGTCCAGCCAAACTCTGGCATGTGCCATGAAAATATGGATTGTAAAATTAAAGACCAGGGCCTGGAGTTAGGGACCATGGAATCCACCAATCCTGTCAACTTAATATAGAGTACTCCAAACATCTGGGTGGACATGATCACAGCAGTGGTGGTAGGTTCCATTGGGTGGTTGGGCCGTGGGGCTAAGGGCAGAGTCATGGGACAAAGAAGGCAGGCAGATAATTGTACTTGTCTTTGAACAATCTTGGCAGCCCATGTACCACTTTCCTTTGCAACCTTATTTTTGGTCTCTCTAGTACTTGCCAAGAGGTTGGCAATGAGTATGTTCTCAAAGTTGAACTTGGAATAGGCAGGGTTTGGATTTTTGATGAAATATACAGGCCCAAAGGGGGCTCCAGAGGGACAGTATAGTTTCAGGAATATTCCTGACATAAACCAGATCTTTACTGGTGTGCAATTCTGGGGGAAAATAGAGGATTTTCCTATCAAAGATTCAAAATTTAATCAGGATTTTCCCCCTTTATTTGGGGAAAATAAAAGCCAAATAGAAGTCAAAACAGAACTTGATCAACACTGGATTAATTTATTATCTGGGCAGGCACCCACTGTGGTTGTGCAGGTGCCTGCCATGCCCGCCAGCACCCTCTGACAACCCCCAGCACCCAGCCAGTTGTGTAAGAATTGGAAATCCTTCCAACTTATACAAAATAGCAGAGATTAAGAAACAGGAACAGAAATATTGGCTTTTAAATCATCTTTATTGAAATTAGGAGAATCTCATTACTGTAAATTCAGAACCTAAACGTAAAAATGCAGAATTGTCAAATCCTTGGTCCAAATTTCAAATCACTTATGCAGGATGAACTTTTTTAATTAAATTGAATTCGTTATATTTTTATTTGAATTTTTAAAAATACAGGAACTCAGACAATTTGAAAATTTAAAGTCAAACTGCATGTTTCCAATGGATTAAATGAATTAACTGGAATCAGATTTGAAGTGTTCAAATTCATCAATCATTTTCATTAAGTTTACTATGTTTTTGGAATGGCAAAATTGTCAAATCCATGAATCAAATTTCAAATCACTTTTGAATGCCACTAGTAAACTCAAATATCAATTGCAAAAACTGGAATCCAAATTTAATGTACAGTAATTATACTAGGAAACATCAACCCAATTGAGAATCCCCATCATGAATAAAATCAAATGAAAACTTCAATCTTGATAACCATGTTTAGACATAAAAATTGATTAAACTTTAAAGTTATCCAAACCCAGAAAGGATACAATATTATAAACATCAAAACACAGATATAGAAATTATGTTACTATTCAGAGCTAAATTGTCAGGGATACAGTCTTGGGCAGCCAGCATGTTGGTTTTGGGAATCACTTGGGCTGGGTTTTTTGCGGGTAAAGCTCACCACAAGAGAGGAGCTAACTTATAGAGGTAGGAGAAAGACTTCCCCACACAGAATCACAGGCCGGCAGCCAGGATAATAGTGTCAAACACCCCTATGAGGGTGATGTACACAATCCCAAATAGCTTGCCAGTGTGATTGGTTGGGAGGTCAGATAAGGAGGCAGGCATTGGCTTGGGGGTCACAGGCGGTTCCATGTGGAGATTGTAGGCAGGAAAATAGTTGAACTTCCCTCTAAACAAATTGAGTGTTGAGAATATCCACGGCCCTTGACGGTTGTATCTAACTGCAGATTGTATGCAAGCCAAGGGATCTAGTTCAAGGATCTTTTCTGGGGTGTAATCCTTATATTCAGGTTTCAGAGGGTACTCTGTGAAGTGGACAGGGCCAAAGGGAACACCTGGAGGACAAGAATCTGTAGGCAGAGGAACAGGAGGGCCAGATGATCTTGTACTGATTTGATAGATGACAAAGAAAAAATAAGGCAGTAGCTGTGTAAGCCAAAATAACATAACCTTTATTCAAAAATGGTAATAATTTTGGAGCTCAGGGTCCTTGGGTCTATATAGCACCCCACTTCCAAACTTAACAATTTCCATAGGGGTTTCTTTGGGGCATTGGGAAAGTGGTCCAGAGGATCTGGGTGCTTGGGTTCAAAGGCAGCAAAATGGCACCTGGGCTAGGAGTTCTTTCATTGGTCAAAAATTTCATATTAGCTACTTGATTATCTTGCTCTATATTTGTGGTCATGGGGTCAGGCCGCTGGCGTAGCCTTCAAACTCATGAAGCTAATTGTCAGGAATGACAATCTGGATGCTCCTAAATCTCAAAATACGGAACCAGAGTCAAACCCTGGACAAAACATTTCACAGACTGCCAGACTCATAGGCTGGGAAAATGACAACCCACTACTAATTAAAGAAGTTGCTACCAGCCTGCCAGGACCCAAATCCTTAGCTGTCCCGCAGGATTCTGCAAGCAAACCGCCAGTGCAAGATGCCAAGAATTCCCCTGAGGTGCTAACGCCTGACACCGGCGGTTTGCCCGGTGAAATAGACAAATCTCCCCCTGGGAATTATTCTGAACTCTCCCAAAGTCCTGGGGAAGGCACTGAACCCAAAGAGGCACCCAACACTTGAATCAATAAACAGAAGGATTTGAAGTCTTCTTACCCCAAAGCAGCCAGTGGCAAACCTCCAGTGCCAAGTGCCACACCGCCATCTGAGACACCTGATGCCAACCCACCCAAGTCCAGAAAACCTGATCAAGAAGTGAAGCCTGGCAGTGTGGGATAAATACCTGTCAGGCCAAGACCAAAACCCCATTATCATTTTTAAATAAAGGTTATGAGATATTGGGTTCCCCAATTATTGCCATATTTTATCCTTGTAACCTGTCAGTTCACTCAAAGATCCTCTAACCCCCCTGCCAATCCGCCAGCTACATACCGCCTGCCAGGTGCTCCCTTTGGTCCTGTTCACTTCATGGAGTACCCCCTAAAGCCTGAGTACAGAGACTATACCACCAACAACATACTAGCCCAGGCCCCCTGTGTCAGGGCCCAAGGGCTTCTGACTCTGAACCATTAAATTGAAGATTGGATGTATTTGATTTATTTATTTCAAGGACCAAAAATGACCACAAATGAAGGGGAGAGAAGTCAGGCTCTTTTTACACCATTTGATCTGATTCTTCCAGATCATTCTCAGAGGTTCTTGGGTCTTCATCTGGGGGCTCATTCTATGAGTCTGAGACATCAGCTGATTGTATGGCATCATATTCCTTTGAGAATCTTTGAACTTCACGCTTTGCTTCTGTTTATTGTCCAAAAATAGTTTAAATCGAAGCTCCTGCTTTGTGGCTTCAATTTGAGCGTAAAAACGTCCAAATCCAATCAGTATCAGCTGAGATACACTAGTATTTGTCTGCACAGCGTTGAACGTTGTCTTTGTAGGCCCAATACCTAATCGCATTTCCTTTTTGGGATGTATCAATGAGTTCTCCCGGGCTAAATATTCAAATCAAATTAACTTCTGAACCAGTTTACCTAGAGAGACCATCAAGAGCTCATTTTGACGGCAAGGATCTGCTCTATCAGCCCAAGTAGTTAAAACGCAATTTTTATAAATAATAATGTCATGGCGGTTCATGACACCCTGGGCCGGAATCACTGAGAGAACCAGATACAACCAAGAAGGTCCTTAGTACATTACCAAACCCGGCCTGTTCAGAGATAAATACAACTTCCTCCCTGCCTAATAAATCAACATGGAGCCACCCGTCACCCCCAAGCCAATGCCTGCCTCCGCCACCAAACTCCCGCTGGACCATACCAACAAGCTTTTTGGAATGGTATACATAACTCTCACAGGAGTAATAGATACTATTGTCCCCACTGCTGGTCTGTGGTTGTGGTTGTGCAAGTCAATGTCCTACCTCATTAAGTTAGCACCAATCCTTTGGTGGGCCCTGCCCACCCAGCCCGCAACCTGCCAGTTCCCAGACGCTAGTGAGCTGGTCCGTTGGGGTTGGTTCCCTGACACTAATGGTTGAAATTTTGCTGCCTCCATTAGGCGCCTTGATTTTTCCCTCATCTGGTGCAATTATTCCTTTGGTTTGGCTTGCTTCATCATTCAGGCCATCATTCTTGGCTTCAGCTTGCAGGGGCTTGGTCCCATGAAAACACGGGCAGGCAGCCCACAGGAATTCAGGGTCAGGGGTTGAATCCCGCCCCTAGGCCTGGGGTTCAAAGGGAAAAGAATTGAAATTCCTGACATAAATTAAGAGAAAACAACTACTCACAACTCAACCTAAAATCTAAAAGAAACATATTTAATCTAAAATATATTTTTTATTTTATTTTAATGGACAGACTTTCCCATTCTCAACCAGCTCATGTGCCAGCCTGTGGGGCAGCCTGTCCACAAGAGTGTCCCAGAGGGTCCAAGAATAGACCCAGAACACATCTCAAGGGGAGTAATGCCAACACACAGGCCTCTCAAGGTGTCAGTGCCAGTCAACCACCTACTGTGTCACAAGCCAGAACAACCAGCTTGAATCCCAGGCAGAAGCCACTCTCAAGGCCCGCCACCAAAGTCTCCCATACCAAGGTCATTGAGAACAATGAAGTTACATACATCTCCACTGTGTACCCAGTTGTGACCTGGCCCTGAATTTCATGAATGACATTTCTCCCAAAACAAGTAGAAAACTTCAATTAGAAGAATCAAACTTGGGACCTGATTCTGATGGTTGTGAGGATCCTGTGGACTCTTGGGCCATCTGCCTGTGTATTTTGCGGCTAGCCAATGAAAGAGCTAGAACAATTTGTAATTTAAACCTGGATAATCAGCAAAATTAGCAGGTCTGCCAGGCCACAGATTTTCAAAGTATGGATGAACATCATAGGACAGTGATTAATCCAGGTCAGTCTAGATTGCTAGAAGCACTGAATCAATATTCTTTCACTCCTATATTGACTGATGGGTTATCAGGGGAGGGATTTACTTCTCAGCTTGATAAGTTGAAGTCTCAAGGAAACTCAGATGATAGGTTAGAAAAACAAGCTGCCAGGCCATGTGATCTCCGGGCCTCTAGTGACCTTGAAGTGACTCCCAGAGATGTTCAGACCATGGGACCAGGGTTGCCCAGCTTGGGGTTTCTGAGGGTCATTTGGTTCAGGATGACAGGAACATCAGTGGCAATGATAATATCATGAGGATATTATTGTTGGGCTTTGAGATAGAGGTCATTCTAGCAGAAGAAATGACAGGCCAAAGGATCCAGGATGGGGCCAGAGCTCTCAGGCAAGAAGAAACTGAGCAACTTAGAAATTAGATGATGGTCTGGATTCAAAACTTAGCATTTGAAATAGTATTTAAACTCCATGAAGTCTTGAAAATTGGTATTGTCATTTTGAAATAAAAAAATAAGATTATGAGACCTTGGTTCTACCAATTTCTTCCTTATTTTGTCTTAGTTGTTTTCCATTTTACTACTGTTCCAACAGAAAATCTTGGGATGGCAGCCTGAATTCCTGAGGAAGTCCCCAAAGCCTGGCCCATTTTTTGTCTTCCTGCTGCTCCCTTTAGTCCACTGCATTTCTCTGACTATCTGCTTAAACTAGAGTACAGGGAAATTACTGAGAAGGAAACCCCACACACAGACCACCTGGCCCAGAAGATAACCCCACAAACAGCCTTTCACAAAGATACTTAGTGCAAGCAACCAGCCTCCAAAATCCATGTGAAGTACAACTATTTACCTGCCTATCAGACTGATATTAAAATACCCCCAACACCCAAACCTGACCGCCTACAACCCACCTCAGGTCTGACTCCTCTCACAGCCAACCAATATGCGGGCATTGCCTACATTACCTTGGCTGGATTAGTCAATACTATGGTTCCAGATGCTGGACCCTGGACTTTAGTAGGCTGATCAGCATCTTATCTCATCAAGTTAGCACCCCTCCTATGGCGGGCTCTTCCCTCCCCCCAACAGAGCAAGTTGACAGATGAGGCTAACAGGTCTTCCCCTGGGATGCAATATCCTGACACCGCGCTCTAGATCCTAGATGCCACTACATACCCTACGTGTTTTTGACACCTCCTATGAGCCATTAACCACAACTGAGGAGGCATCTGTGCCTGCTTTTTTATTCCACTATTGACGGTGCCACTGCAAGAAAGAGTGATCCCACCTTCTACATAAAGGTTCTCATCCTGTGTGTTGAGCCTGCTAGCCAGGGTGCCGCGGTGCCCACCAAGAACCGGCATCAGTTGACAGATAGTGAGTGTGAAGATCTTCTCAACTTCTTGATTGGAGGAATGGCAATTTGCAATATTTTGTCCCAATTTGGTATCACAATCAGAAATTTTGTCAAACTCAACAAAAAATACAGCAACACCAGTCAAAATTGCAGAATCTTTCAGGGCAAAAAGACAGCCCAAACTACTACAACCCATGTACATTGATGCAATCAAGCAGTGGGTATCCAAGGATTGCTGCCTGGACTCAATTGCTTTCCAATAAATGCATTCTACCAAGTTTGGTCTTTCTTTTTTGAAAACACTCATTTACAAAACCATGGTTAATCTTTGCTTCTCTTGGAAAGTACTGGGGATTTCTCTGTACAACAGAAACAGCAATAAGACAATCAAGGATTGACGCATTTATGCCAAGACTTATCTGGCCCTAAAGAAGACTGGGAATGTCCAGTTCTTTTATATAGATGAATTGTTGTTTTCCTCCTCACTCAGGTCTAAGCATGGATGGGTTGAGAAGGGGTCCAAGGATAGTGTAGCACATTTTGCAGATGTCTGTTCCCAGACCTATTCCATGGTAGCGCTTCTTGGTCCTCACAGATTGGACCAGTATCAAATGATTAAGGGCTCCCATAACAGAAGGATATTTATTGATTTTCTCCAAGCCGTCAAGGAGTACCTTTGGATTAATTACCGTGGCACAACCAACATTATTGTGCTTGATAATGTTGGGCTCCACAAAGTGGATCTGGCTGTATCAGAACTCTCCCATAGACAAAAAAAGTCACACCACTAGCCAACGCCTTGCTGATTGTCCAATAAGACTCCTCTTCTTCCTGCCATATTCTTTATTTCTGAATCCAATCAAGGAGGTATTTGGTTGGATCAAGAATAAGGTGAAGAAAGGCCTCCCTCAGGACACCAAAGATTGATAGGTCATGCCACTTCAAAAATGGCACTTTAATTTACGCCATCTCAAATTTAATTTGAGATGGCGTTTTTTGTGTTAGTGATTTTGAATCACAAAAAATAAAATAAACAATAAAATAGTTAAGATTTACATATACTATTATAATACAGCATCTAAAATTTACGCCATCTTGATTCTGTCACTTCAAGTCAGATTAATTAAATCTTATTTTGCTAACTTTATTAACATATGAAAACACTTAGTGTGGGGCGTGTTTACAACATCTTGACTTTACATCATTTTGAATTACGCCATCTATCTTAAACTAAAATAAGTTTATACCCAAACTAAAATAAAGCCTGTTGTATACAATCAGAAGATGTTCCTATAGTATTAATCCAAGACAATTATACTAAGAACAACTTAAAATAACACCACTATGGTTGTGGTACAGGGCACTGTCTGCAGATATTACCATATTGAGATTACTACCCTATAAGGAAAATTATAGGGGAACTGCTGCCCTTTCTTACGTTTTTGATTGGAGAGTAACCCATTGTGGTGACTTTTATTGAGGCAATTAGTAGCTCATTGATTTCCCCAATTTTTAATTTAGTATAGAGACCTTCTGCTCCTTACCAACAAGTATGACCCCCCAGATGAACATTCTGAAACCCTATTCTAGACTTAGTTCCCAAAAATTGGCCCTACTTTTTCTGCAACCACCTGACTTCAGTCAGGATGACTCACCCTTTCTTTTCCCTCCCCCATTTCCAACTATATAAGGCCCTCAGATAGCCCTAATAAAGACATCATTGAATAGAACATAACAACCAACTTAACATTCTTAGATTACTTGCAGAGCTCAAATAGAGAAGTTATGTTGTGTAAGGAGATAATAGTCCTGCTGTGTTCCCCCAGTTGCTGCTCAGCTACTCCAACCTTACCCTTAGAATCCTTGAGCACTACAATGGTAGTCCTACTAGTGATTGTCATTGCTGGGTAAAAAAATAGTTTTGATATATGTACTTTATAACTTATCTATACATGGATATGTTGATAGGAGTTCTCTGAATAAAATATTTTATAGTGATTTCAATATAAAAGAAGGTGATTACACCATTTTGATTTATGTCACTTCAAATTCCACTGGGTTTCATATCACCCAATTGATTCAATGCGCACAATGGATAGGGAAAAATAAAGGGGAATTATATATGACGCCATGCTACGCTATATTGATTTCCCAGTTGCAATTCTTGCTTTTCACTTTTAAAAAGTACATTTTCACGTTAAAAACCATAGTATTAAAAAATGTAAGAAATTAACTGAAACTTTGCAAATATATATTTTTTGCCTTCTCTAAACAACTGGGTACTTTTTACCCCCAGTTGTATAAGCTAGTTTTTGAGAATTTCAAGTTTTACTATTTGGCCCAGTTGAGGTAACTCCACTGTAAATTTGATAATTTAATATAAAAATGCTCAAAACACTATGTTTTTGAGCTACAGCACCTCAATTAAGTCACTTCAAAAACGCCATTTTGACTGCAAGTTTTCAGTCAAAACTCAAAGTTTTGCATACTTGCATTACTAATAAAAAAATATTTTTACGAGATAAAAAACATTGAAATTTTGATAGTATATATTTTTAAATTTCCTCTACAATTCTATGTAAAAAATATTACTACTTTAATATTAAAAACATTCTCATTTTTCTCTTTAAAAACAACCCTAAAAATTCCCATATTTTGATGTTAATTCACTTTTAGATGCCTCCCAAGCCTACCACTAAAGCTGCGCCCAAGGCCTCCAAGGCCTCCAAGGCTTCAAAGGCTTCAAAGTCCAAGATCACTCTTCTCAAGGCCAAGAAGGCCAAAAATACCCCTAAAAAGCAGACAGCTAAGGGTAAAGCTCCTCCCAAGGCACCTACACCCTCATCAGAGCCTGAAGAAACAAGCCCAGCCCCTCCCCACTCTCCTTTTGTTTACTCCCCCTCTGATCCTCAAGAGAAGTTATTCAACTTCAACTGTCATTCTGGCCCCACTTCAGAGCCTGAGGATGAAGAGGAGCCAATTGAGCTCTGGGATCTTAACTCAATCCACAATGTATGCAACCAAAATAGCACCTTTGCTGTGACAACAATTCATCCTATCAGCTATCCAATTATGACTAAGAAAGGGGGTGCCGGCTTTGTCTACAAGGGCTACAGCTTCAGCTGCAACAACAAGAAGAAACCCATCCGTCAACATCACTTCAAATGTGATAATGTTGGCTGTCCAGCTAGACAACCACCTATGGGTTCACTCGGTTTAAAGCCCTGACTATTGGGCATGACTGCACCAAGCCTTTTGACCCTCTCTATCAACTGATCCGCTGGTTTCTTTGCCAGGTGATCTCAACCAAAAAGGATCAAACTGCAACTGAGGTTGTCAACAATGCGCTCCTTAATCTAAATGATACCCAACTAGCAACTGGGTCATTATTTTAAAGATTAATCTGTTTTCTATTAACTGTGCTACTTTAAACTTTAAAATTTTGTTTTAATTTTCTTAATAATAAATTTAAATAATTACAACAATTTTAACAAAATAAATCTTATTTAATCCTTAAAATATAAAAACCTATATTAAGTTAAGCATTTTCTACTTACAGATAAATTAAACTGTATTGAAAGCCAGTAACAATCTTAAATCATATACCATTACTTCTTGAAAGCTGATTAGTACAAAATGACATCATTCTACAAAAATCAACATAAAAATATTATAAAAACTGATATGATGTTCTTTTATTGGAATTAAGTTGCTGCCTAAAATCTTAGCTTTTTGCATATTTAATAAATAAATATTAAATAATTTTAGAGCAATTTATAAAAATTTAGTAAAAAGTTAAAAAACTAAGACTAAAATTAAAACTAAACTTTTATTGAAATTTTAGTGATTTTATTTAGCATAAGTAATTTATTCTTAAGTTAAATTTTATAGAAAATATATAATATGAACTATACAACAGTAAAAGTTTTCTTTTCAAATTCTTAAGTATTTAATATTAATAAAATAACTTTATACAACTATTTAATAAAATTATATTTTTATACTGTATGCTAGAGATAATATATATAGAAAATTCAAACATAAAAAAGAATATATCAAAATATTGCTTTATTTAATTAAATTTAATATAGGTCAAAATTTATTTAAATTAAATTGAAAATGATCTTAGTCATTGTATCTATAAAAATAAGATACAACTTTAATTATACAAGCAAATATTTATATGAGATTAAAAATATCATTTTTATTTTGATAGATTTAAGATATATAAAGTTCATTTTTTAAGAACTGTTAAAAGTTATAATAAACTTAAGTTTATTTAAATAAGGTTTTTGAGTTGGGTACTAAAAGTAAGCTAAATAATGATTTATACTTTAAATTTAGTTTAATGATTAAAATATCATACTTTAAGAGTTAATTAGCATATTTTATTTCAAAAAATAATTTTATAAGCTTACATTCAAAGCCACTTCAAGATACTAAATTGGTATTGAAATATAAAAATGCAGCACAATTCTGAAAGCTGAGATTAAGGGCATTCTAATGATACTAGTTTGAGCAAGATTGAAGTACTATTCGTTGAGATATCAACAGTTAACCAGAATATAAAAAGGGGTAAATAAACAATGATATCAGACTTCAGGGGTGATATTGTCAGGATTGACAATTCATTACCCCGGGAAACCCAGGCCCAAGGGTAGGATTCAAACCCTGAACCTACATTCCTGCGGGCTGCTGGGCCCATGGACCAAGGGCCCGTTTGCCCATGTTTTTTTGGGATTGAGCCCCTGCAAGCTGAGGCTCCTGCTAAGTCCCAAAGACAGAATACCAGCACCAGCTCAACCATTGTGGCGCCTCTGTGAATTTCATGAGTTTGAAGTCCTCTCAAGTAACCAATCAAACCCTACTGCCAAAGATAAACCCAGGCTTTGGGCCTGACCCCATGACCACAACACTAGAGCAAGATAATCAGGTAGCTAAATTGGGAGCCTCAACCAACAAAAGAACTCCCAGGCTAAGCGCCATTTTGCTGCCTTTAGACCCAAGTACCCAATTCCCCCAGCCCTGCCTTTCCCAATGCCCTGATGACCCCCCATGGAAAATGTTAAGTTTGGAGGTGGTGTGCCATATAGACCCAAGGACCCTGTGCTCTAAAATTATTACCATTTTTGAATAAAGGTTATGTTACTTTGGTTTATACAGCTACTGCCATATTTTGTATTTGCTGTCTATCAGTTCAGTTCAAGATCTCCTGGCCCTCCTGCCCCACTGCCTGCAGTTTTCCGTCCATCTGGTGCACCCTTTGGGCCCTTTCACTTCACTGATTATCCCTTGAAGCCTGAATATAAGGATTATACACCAGAGAAAAACTTGAACTTGACCCCTTGGCCTGCATCCAATCTGCTATTAGATACGACCACCAAGGCCCGTGGATGTTCTCCACCCCAAAACTATTTAGAGGAAAATTCAATTATCTCCCGGCTTACAATATCTACATGGAACCGCCTGTAACACCCAAACTGATGCCAGCCTCCTCAACTGACCTTCCAACTGATCATACCAGTAAGCTTTTTGGAATAGTGTACATCACCCTCACAGGGGTGATGGACACCATTGTAAGGGCGCCGGCCCATGGTCTTGGGTGGGAAAGTCTGCTTCCTACCTTCTAAAGTTAGCTCCTCTCTTGTGGTGGGCCCTGCCTGCAAAAACCCTGGCCCAAGTTACCCCCAGAAACGGCGGGCCAGCCGCCCAAGACTGTGTTGCAACCAAGATTCAAACCTTGCTTTCTAACGTATCTTACAATACACAGGGGGCGCTCAATGAGTTGCCCCTTGACGTATCTAACGTTATGAATGAATCTGATGGCAATGTCAAATGGCAGGCACTTCATCCTAATTAGGAGCGTTGCCAATTTGACCTGCTGTTCCCTGCACAAGTTATTCCTTGGCTCCAAACCCTACATGGAACTCCCCACTATGCCACCCCTTCGTGGCCTTGTGGCTTCCCCATTTAGTATATTAATCACAATATCCTACAATAAACAATAACTTATTCTTATTATTCTGTCCTTTCCTATTGGACTGTTGTCTTCCCTAATTCCAAATACTGAATCCTCATTGGTTCAGTTGCAACAGTGGTAGCAGAAGTAGATTACAACCTATTTAAAAACAAAAATCCCCCAAGAAAGGACAGAGTACGGGCCGCATGGCTACTCAATAACAAGAGACGTTCCTTCCAATCCCCAAGGGGGACATTCCTGAAGGTTATGTCATCTATCAAGATCAGCTAGTTCTTACCAGTGTGTACAATTGGCTCCGCATTGGACAGCGTGACGCTAGCGTCACCCCGCCACAGTTGGATCTGTCACAATGTATGCTCAACCTCCAACTAGAGTCCTTCACTGGCGTTGTCAAAGGAGCTGACATTGTCAGTTGGCTCCAGTCCACTGAAACGCGCCTTTGTATCTGTCAGGTTCCCGAGTCCATGTGGGTTGCCACTGCATCTGGCCGCCTTACGGGGCCCACTGCCGTGTGGTTCACCAACTGGGCCAGCCAGGAGTTTGACATCACCTGGGCAACATTTCAGGACACCGCCAAGTCCCAATATAGCAAAACCTTCTATCCCATTATCTTGGGGACTCCCCTCTTAGCCATCAAGCAGACTGGTTCCGTCCCTGAGTATCTCGCCGCTTGGCAACAAGCCCTTGCTGCCGCCCCCAAAGCAGTGACCGATGGGAACGCCATGTTGCTCACTCTCATTGTCAATGGGTTAAAGCCCCATATTTGCAAGTGGGTTCCTGTTAGCCGCTGCACCTCTATTGACAACTGCTATAAAGCCATTGTAGAGGCCAATAACCAGGCTTTAATGGGCTTCCACTGCACCAATGATGCTCCACCCCAACCACCTCCTGCACCTAACAATGGCCAAGGTCAAGTGGGCCGTTGCCAACCGCGCCAGCAAGAAAGTGCAGCTAAACGCCCCTGCAAGGGGGCTCCAGCTAGCACTAATTGAGGACCAGGGAAAAGCCTGGTGGTTGTAACAACAAGAGGCCTTACAACCCCAACATACCCGCCCTCTCAGCCCTTGCTTGCAAAGAACTCCCGCAACTACAATCTTCACGAGGTCAAAACCCTAGACGTCTTTCAGGTCTATAGCAACAACCCCGTGTTGCAGGCTGCTCATTCCACAAATAAAGTAACACACTTGTCCTATCCCTTCTGTTTCTGTGGGAACACCCACAAGTTACTGGTAGACACCAGGGCTGATCACACCATGGTAGATCAGGCGTTCAATGACTCCCAGCAATTAGACCAAGTACCCAGCAGATTCAAAGCAGTTGTGTAGCTGATTCCTGCAGAATTGCCATCACCCACAAGATGGTACCCTTCTCCGTAAGAATGGGGAACGTCCAGGTTAAGCTCTCTGGGCCAATTATGGCAGGCCTCAGCCACAACGTATTTGCTGGCCTTGACTGGCTCCAGCATAACCGCCTTACATTGACTGGGATACCTCTGTCATGACCCTCAATAGAAATGGGGTGGGTTTCCAGATTTACCCCATGGAAATGAGCAAGTTACTACATGACACGGTGTTTGTCAGAATGACAGAAATAGGCTCATACAATTTCAAGGGGGAAGACTAGACTTTAATCAATGTTCAGTCAAAGTTATCCGTGCAGAACCATCTGCAGTCCCTCCCTTGTCAACATCACTACCACCAGAGCTAGCTGCACTCCTCGAGGAGTAAAAGGACGCATTCAGTGAAACACTCAAACAACTACCTCCACCCTGGGAGATCCAGCACGCTGTACAACTTCAAGGATTGTTACCTAAAGCACAACCATTATACTGTCTCATGCCAAAGGAAGATGAAACCCTCTGCCAGCACCTTGTGGACGCACTTGATAAGGGATTCATTTGCCCCTTTTTCTCTCCATACAGGGTGGCTGTCTTCTTTGTAGCTAAGAAGGATGGGCCCCTTTGCCTGGTCACAGACTACCGGACCCTAAATGAGGTGACAGTTAAGAATAAGTACCTCCTGCCGCTGATTGACAGCCTGTTTGATAAACTTGCAGGCGCAAAGGTCTTTAGCAAGATTGATCTCACTGCGGGGTACAACCAGGTCCGCATTGCACCAGGGGACAAGGCAAAAACTGCCTTCCACACACGCTACGGGTTGTTTGAGTGTCGTGTCATGAACTTTGGAATGACTAACACTCCCTCTGCCTTTGACATGTTGATGAACAAAGCCTTTGAGGAACTGATTGGAAAGTGTGTGGTTGTGTACCTTGACAACATTATTGTCTTCAGTCAAGATCAAACCACACACCTCCAACACCTCCATGCTGTCCTCAACACCCTTTGGGAAACCCAGCTAAAAGCTAAACCCTCCAAATGTGAGTTTCTCAAGTCGGAGTTACTATTCCTTGGGCACACCATCTCTACCCAAAGGAAAAGCCCAATCCTGCCAAAATCAAGGCAATCACTAGCATGCCACCCCCCACTGATGTGGGCCAAGTGCAAACATTCTTGGGCATGGTTGCCTATGTAGGCAAGTTTATCCCCAATTGCTGAGAACTAATTGCACCTCTTACTGAGCTCCTCAATACCAAACAGCGCTTCCATTGGACCCCTGCCAGAGATCAAGCCTTTGAGATGTTGAAGCAAAGGCTCACAACAGCACCAGTACTGCAGTTTTTGCCAACCAAAATTGACAGTACAAACTTGAGACTGACACCTCTGACAGGGCCATAGGGGGTGTGCTAAGGGTAGAAACTGACAATGGCATCTTCCTCCCCGTAGCATATGAGTCCAGGAAGCTCACTGACTCAGAACAACATTGCCCCATCCATTATAAAGAGCTGGCAGCCATTGTACACTGTGTTGAGAAGTGGCACTGTTACTTGGAAGGTGCAACCTTCCCACCCCGCATTCTGACGGACCATAAGTCACTCCAGTACTTCAACACGCAGTCTCATTTGACACGCCGCCAAGCAGGATGGGTTGAACGTCTTTTTATCAATTACGCATTGAATATAAGCCTGAAAGGGTACTTGTCTCAGCCAACGCTCTTTCACAACTCTACATAGCATCCATCACTGGGGACAACGGTCTGGACCCAGACTGGCCCATGCTCTACCTGCGCCCTGAGGCAACCCGCTACAAGGGCCTTAACTTGGTCACGGTCTCCAAGCTGAAGGACAACAAAAGTCAGTTCACCATCAATGCTGGGAACGTCTGCCACCGGGCAGAGACAGGTGAGAAGACGCCTTATATTCCCACCACACAACAAGGAGACACCATCTTGCACTACCACCAAACCTTGGGTCACATCAGAGGGCGTAACCACTTCAAGATCATGAAACATAAGGTTTGGTGCTGCACATGCGTCAAGACATCTTGGACCTCCTTGAGACGTGCGTGCTGTGTGAAAAGAATAAGTCCAAACCTGCACCTCCCAAGTCTGTCCTACCCATTGAGGCTATGGAACCCTTTGAACAGTGGGCCCTTGACATTGTGGGACCGCTTCCCAAAGACAGACTGGGTAAGAAGTATATTATCACTGCTATTGACTACTTCACTTGTTGACCAGTGGCTTGGGCAACAACCAACCATACCACCACCACCATTACCTGCTTCATTGGCAAAGAGATTGTGGCTCGCTTTGGGCAACCCAAGCATCTCATCACAGATGGCAGAACCAAACTTGTTGGACACACTGTGAAGGCATACTGCGTCAAGAACGCGCTCCAGCACATAGTCACGACCCCCTACCACCCGCAAGCCAACAGACGCGTGGAACGGTTAAACAGCTCCCTGGTTCAACTGATTTCCAAACTCTTGCAAGAGCATCCCAACACTGCGTGGACGGAACATCTTCCCACTGCCCTACTGATCCTGCAAGCAAGAATCAACAGGGGCACTGGGTTTAGCCCTAACCCCCTGGCCTTTGGAACACCTGATGGTCTGACAGGGGTTGAACAGGGGAAACTATGGTCCAAGTTTCCTGACAAGCTCCCCTTAGTGCCAACTCCCTCCCTAGACCAATGGTGTGCCAAAGCCCAAAAAATTGAACACAAGCAGATTGCAGGAGGGACAAGACACCTCAAAGCTAGATATGCCATAGGTGACCCTGTCTACACCCTCAATCCCAATTCTGCCAAATTAGAGCCCAACCACCTAGGGCCCTTCAAGGTAGCTGCTGTCTATGACAACCACACCTACCAACTTGAGGATGCCCAGAGAAACACCAAGAAGCTTCACCACAATTGCTTGCGCCCCTGCCGTGCCATCCCCACACAAAGGTTGTTTGTGCGGACCTTCCCAGACCTTCCGCAGACTCCAGTCCTGGTGTCTGACAACAATCAGGGGGCAAGGGGGGTGTTGCAACCAAGATTCAAACCTTGCTTGCTAACGTATCTTACAATACACAGGGGGCGCTCAATGAGTTGCCCCTTGACGTATCTAACGTTATGAATGAATCTGATGGCAATGTCAAATGGCAGGCACTTCATCCTAATTAGGAGTGTTGCCAATTTGACCTACTGATCCCCGCACAAGTTATTCCTTGGCTCCAAACCCTACATGGAACTCCCCACTATGCCACCCCCTTGTGGCCTTGTGGCTTCCCCATTTAGTATATTAATCACAATATCCTACAATAAACAATACCTTATTCTTATTATTCTGTCCTTTCCTATTGGACTGTTGTCTTCCTCAATTCCAAGTACTGGACCCTCATTGGTTCAGTTGCAACAACTGGATCCTTGACAGATATTGATAAATTAAGGAGATCAGTTGTGGATTTATGCCTGTAGTGCAAAAGCTCAGCTAACATTTTTTTTGAACAGCTCAACTTTACAGAAATTTACTTTAAAATCCACACCTTTTTCTCCTCTCTGATAAGTGCACATCTATTTTCAAGCAAAAGCTTCCTGAACCAAGCCAAGGAACCCAACCACTGTCATTATGGAACCCGTCAAGTTTGCACCTCAGATGACACCCTTCTTCTCACTGGGGGCTTCTACTAAGAGAGAAAGAATCTCTATGCTTAAATAAGCATTCCTTTTTACTGCTGACAATAATCTTAACAGCTTTGTTGAGCACTTCTTATTAAAAAAGAGTTTGGAATAAGTACCTTCTTACCTGTCTACAAAATTCCAATATAGATGATTTCCTTAACAACCTAAAGGAATTGATGTCAGAATCCCCCGCCAAGTACCTTCCTTCCCTAAGAGCATTGGTTACATCAAGCTACAGTTTGAAAGAGCTTTGGGATTGTGGATTTAAAATGATAAAAAATGAGTATTCATATTCTAAAAAAATAAAAAAATGCTAAAAAATTATCATTAAATTCAAAAAATAAAAAAGGAAAAAACAATTCAGTAAAGAAAGAAACATAAAAAATATTTTAAAACATATATTAAAAAATTCATTTCCAACCAGCCAATTCACTAAAAAAATCCCCTGGATTGATTTATGAAGAATTACAAAAATAATTGAGTGAATACTCAACTAAAATAAAATACTCATTATTGAAAACAAAAAAAGAAATTTATGAAGATATGAAAATAAAAAACAATATTTCTATTTCAACTTCCAATTTTTATAAGCTTATTACTAATTATATAGTTAAAAGCAAAAGGCAAACTGATATGTGTAACATTTGCAACTTAAAAAATCATTAAAATAAAGCAAAAGGATTTGAGTATAAAGAAGTTGCCATTGCCTAAATCTATTAAAGAAAATTTTGAATCTATTGACCTACATAAAAAGTTTTATAAGCATCAAAATAAAGAATATATTAGTGATATAAATAATCCTGATAATATCTCATGTGTTATAGTAATAGACTATAAAGAAAACTTTAAAATAGGTGGGGGTTCTATAGAGACAAATAATTGTTTTTATGATAAAATACCTATTTCTTTATTAGGATTTGCAATTGCTTTTAAAGAAAATGAGAATATTAAATATGAGTATCATGACTTTCTATCTGAAATTTTATCTCATGACTCTTTTTTTTCAGGCCAGTGTTTGATAAGTCTGCTTAAAAATAATAGATTTAAGAATATTAAAACTAAAAAGTGTGGACTGATAATGGTAATCATTTCAGATCTTATGAATTCTTATATTATCTTTTTAAAGAGGTACCTAAAATTATAAAAGGAACAATTAAGTTTAATAGATTTGTTGATTTTCATGGCAAAAGTATTGTTGATGGTCATTTTGGTGTATTATCTAAAATATTGAAACAAAAGGAAAATGAGATTTATATAAAAAATATAAATGATCTCAAATTGGTTTTTGAGAGAGAGGAAGAAAGAAAGGGTTTATATGAGTCATTTATAAATAATTCAGATGTTTCCACAAAATATTTTTTACATCTATGATAGAAAATCTAGGCCTAAAAAAGCTGGCTTGAAGTCAAATCATTTTATGTTAATCTTTCATATTTATTGAAAGATGGTGAGCTGTATGATTCACCTTTGACATTTGAGGATGTTAAGGAGTACTCCAAAATAAATTACTGTGAAAAGTTTTGCACAAATGACAGAGAAACAAAGAGAGCTGATATTACTAAAGGATTGGTAGGGCATGTTCATGAAGTTGGATACATAACAAAAAATTATATTTCATATAGGGTAAATAGTCTTTTAAATACATTATTTTTTTTCTAAAAATAACTAAGAAATTAATTATATGAGCCAAAGATAAGGTAATAGCAATTATAGCTTTAGGGCTGCTATTACTCTCCCTAGCAACTCATATATTTGATTCTTGGCTTATTAAAATAGAAAAAAGGGGTTTAGCAAAAAATACAGTTAATAAAAATAAGATTTATTTTTATTATTTGTATATTTTACACTCTTAAACTTTTCTTCGGTAAACTAAGCATTATATTAATGTTCAAAAAACATGAGTTTATGACTTAAATGATACCAAAGAAGTTAAAATGCTTTGAAATGCTTAAGCTGGCACCTTGGCTTAATATAATAAATAATGACCCAACTGTTGGTGGCACCTCAAAATTACAGAGATATCTCACTGATCAGAGATATGCTCTGAGCACCGAAGGCGTCAGTGCAAGCTCCATTGATCAATTGATCATTACCAAGGAGCAAAAACTATCTCGCCATGAGGATAGATTCCTTCTTCACAATGATGGTCAACATGCCCTAGAGTGTATCATCTGCTTTGCCACAAGCCAGGATCTGTGCAACCTTTTAAAATGCAAGACCTGGCTTGCAGATGGAACATTCTCAATCTGTCCAAAGCTCTTCAGCCAGCTTTGGAATATCTATGGGAAGGTTGGTAATCTAATTCTTCCCCTTGTCTCCTTTTTCCTTTCTAACAAGAAGCAGGAAACATATGACCAGGCACTCACAATTTTAAAGGCCAAACTTGATGAAATCCTCCCAACTATCAAAGAGGAGCCCAAGGAGACTAGAGGGCACAAGAAGAAATCCATATCCCAAGAAGAAGACACTCTCACATCAATCAAGAAAAAGCCAGAAAGCCTTCTCTACCATATATATCTGGTAGTGGATTTTGAACAGTCTCAGGCAAATGCCTTTATTCAAGTATTCAAGAGCTCCCCTCAGGGATGCTACTTCCACTTCTGGCAGGCACTCTGCCGCCACCTCCAAAAGTGCTCTGAACTTCATGAGCTGGTCTACACTGAAGGCACCAAAGAAGCAAAGGACGTTTTTAATTGCTTTGCTGCCCTTGCCCTTATACAAAAGGAGGAGATTGATGCCTTTTATGATGCCCTCCTCTGCCATTCTTACATTATTGCCAACCAGGCAGCCTTTTCTAAGTTCATTGAGCATTTCAAAACTCAATGGGTTGGAGTGTTTCAGGGAGCACGCTGCATTAGAAAAGGCGGTGACTCAATCACCTGGAACTGTTTCAAGCAGGTCAAAGACGGACTCATCAAGACCACCTCTTCCCTTGAAGGGTGGCATAGCTAGTTTGCTACAAGAGTTAGGGTTCATAAGCCCAAATTCAATAAGATCATGGTCAATTTAAAAGCCCAGCAGGCTATCTCTGCCTGCCTCTTTAAGACTGGGATGAAGACCAAAGGGGATCCCCCCAAGCAGACCAAAGAAGTGAAAAAGTATACAGAGATTAGCAAGGCAGTCCTTGCCTACTATCCCAAGGATAGCAAGCTTGAGCATCTTCAAGCCATCTCAGTTGCTCTTTCCACTAATGTTTGAGCCTATTTGCAATAAACTCTTCTTTATATTCTCTCTTATTTCCTTTGATTTTACCATTCTTTGACTTTTTTTGGGTATTTGGTAAGATTCTATGCTTATTTTAAAGTATAGTTTATAATTAAAATAGATGAAAATAGTTGTTTTTGGGATTATTTTAACTTTTGGGCTTTACCCAAATATGTTGCTAGCAATTAACCCCATTTTTATATTGCAGATTTGGAATTCTGAGGCTTTTTTAAGCTTAGAAATGTTTTTTTTAATTTTAATTTTTGAGAATTTTTTGGGTTATTTTTGGAGTTCAAAAAATCTAAAATTTTAAAACCGTTTTTCCTTAGTCAAAATGCCGTAAATCAAAATGGTGTTTTTACTAGTAAATTGAGATAGCAAAAATTTGAGATGGTGTATTTTGAGATGGCGTTTTTCGAGATGCAGTTTTCAAAATGGAATGCCCTACCCAAAGATCTCTTCAATATTCTTGAGATCAGCCAATTTGCAATATCACCTGATGTGGTTGCAGCTTTTTACGAGCACTCCAAATCCTTCCTTCCCAAAGCTCTTGCTTCTGAGCCAATCAGATAAATGGGCAGTCCAGGCTTTATTTGTTTTTATTTTTATTGTTTTTTTTAACAGGGCTTGAAAATAATACTTTATGTTATAATGACTTGATATTAGATTGCATTCAAGATGGTACCAAATCTGGATGGTAGTTAAATATAACAAAATATACTATATTCAGATATAAGTATTAGTACAAGACACCTAATACAGTAGTTTTAAAAGCTATGGCAACAATCAAAAATACCTCAGATTTAAAAAAAATGATTTCAGATTTAAGAAAATTATAACTATCAGGTTAAAATATCACTCTGTTAACAGGGATTTTTGGAGTTAATGGACAAAATGAGTCAACACAGCAAAGAGTTTCTCACATGCCAAGCAAGACTATTCAAAATACAATCCAAAATAAATTAATTCACAAACAAAATGGTATGAGTTGACTTTTGATGTACATATGCTTACTATGTGAATTGGTGACAAAATACACCTAAAGCGCAGTGAGTCAAACTCAATCTAGAAACAAACCCACTCAACCAGTGTGTGCAATGGATTGTAATCAAGAATGATACCAAGGTATCTAAAATAAGGCACATGATCTGAAACACAAATTTTAAAAACATTGTGATGGGTGCTTAATTTGGCGTAAAATCTGGGTAAATGGGTAGAAATTATGTTAGGTATTCTAAAATGGGCGTTGTAAAACCAAAATCAACTATTTAAGAAATGAAAAATCTATAATCAGGATATTGGGTGGGAAAAATATTAATTAAATATTCATATTCAGATAAAAGAAAAAATTAAAATTATGGAGTAACTTAATTAAAATTTATTTTGTATTTTATTAAATTCTCAAAATGGAATGAACACAACAACAAAGTGACAATGAATCCATTGTGCACTGCAGTTGCTGTTGCCCCGCAGGCCAAAGAACAGAGTTAGTACAACGCAAGTGCCTACTCAGGAAGGAGATGGGAGAGTAGAGTTCAATAATGACACTGCACTGACACAGCTGGTTCAAGGAGCAAAAGCTGCTAGGGTGTGGAGCATCAACCCTTGGGTCCCCAAGCTGACCTGGAAGCCCACCAAGGTTACCACCACCAAGAAAGTCAAAAAAAGTATATCAAACTTACCTCATATGTGTTCAACACTGTATACCACCAACAGTTGATCCCGTCAGCCATGCTGGAGAAAGAAAAGCCTGTACTTGACACTAGCTATGAGCCATACGTCAATGATGGAACCAGAAAGACAACAACAAGCCCAAGTTCTATAGGACTACAGAGGGGCAGCTAGTTTTTCAATAAGGTTGCTGTATTCTAAACCAAGGTGCCCATTCCTTGCAAGCCTGTCATCAATCAGGATCCTGGCTTGTCTGAACTCACAAAGCTCACCCAGAAGCACATTTCTGATATCAACATATCATTCTTCTCTGGCTCATGCAGAAATCAGGTGACTTCAAGGCGGCTGCAGCCCTTGTTGGAGTGGATCCCAAGTACCCCAGCAAGGTATTCAACACCTTCATTGATACTGGCTGAGTCCTTGCCATGGAGAAATCCTTGTGTGTGTTTACCATGCTCACCAAGGAGCACAAATGGGCAATCCGCCAGTGGATAACCTGAGACTGCCATCTTGAACGGGCAAATATGCAGTCAATGATTAAATCTTTTTTTAGGGATGAGGCCTCAACTTCTTTTTATTACCATCTGGTGAAGGGATTTTTCGTTTCCTGGAAATAAACTTGGGGTATCTCCATATAACCAAAACAACCCTTTCAATATTGAGATCCAGAAAAAATACGCAGAGGCGTACACTGCCCTCAAAGCCAAGGGAACAGTCAAATTCTATTACATTGACAAATCAGCATTTGCCTTTTCTATGCAGAATGCATAAGGCTATGTCCCCAAAGGCTCCAATGACAGTGGGTACAACATGCCATTTCAAAAACGGCATCTCAAAAAATGCCATCTCAAATTTAATTTGAGATGCATTTTTTGTGTTAGTGATTTTGAATCACAAAAAATAAAATAAAACAATAAAATAGTTAAAATATACATATACTTTTATAATGCGGCATCTTGAATTTACGTCATCTCAATTCCGTCACTTTGAGTCAGATTAATTAAATCTTATTTTGCTAACTTTATTAACATATGAAAACACTTAGTGTGGGGCGTGTTTACACCATCTTGACTTTACGTCATTTTGAATTACACCATCTATCTTAAACTAAAATAAGTTTATACCCGAACTAAAATAAAGCCTGTGGTATAGTGCCAGAAGATGTTCCTATAGTATTAATCTAAGACACTTATAAAAGGAACAACCTAAAAAGACGCCACTATGATAGTCCTTCTAGTGATTGTCATTGCTGGGTAAAAAAACCAGTTTTGTTATATGTAATTTATAACTTTATTATACATGGATACATTAATAAGGGTTTCATCAATAAAATATTTTAATAGTGATTTTAATATAGAAGAGGGTGATTACGCCATTTTGATTTACGTCACTTTGAATTCCACCAAATTTCACATCACCCAATTGATTCAAGGCGCACAATAGATAGGGGAAAATAAAGGGAAATTACCTATGAAGCAAGGCTACACTATATTGATTCCCCCACTGCAATTCTTGCTTTCCACTTTTCAGAAGTATAGTTTCACGTCAAAACCAACATTAAAAAAATGTAAGAAAACATATGAAAATTTACAAATATATATTTTTTCATCTCCTCTAATTAACTGGGTACTTTTCAACCCCAGTTGTATAAGCTAGTTTTTGAGAATTTCAAGTTTTACTCTTTGGCCTGCTTGAGGTAGCTCCACCGTAAATTTGTTACTTTAATATAAAAAATGGTCAAAAACACTATGTTTTTGAGCTACGGCACCTCGATTACGTCACTTCAAAAACGCCATCTTGAGAGCAAGTTTTCAGTCAAAACTCAAAGTTTTGCCTACTTGCGTTACTAATAAAAAATTATTTTTTCAAAAAAATATTGAAATTTTGATAGTATATATTATTTGATCTCCTCTACAATTCTATGTAAAAAATTGATACTTTTATATTAAAACATTCTTGTTTTTCTCTTTAAAAAAAACCCCCAAATTGCTCATATATTTATACTAATTCACTTTTAGATGCCTCCCAAGTCTATCAACAAAGCTGCGTCCAAGGCCTCCAAGGCCTCAAAGTCCAAGACCACTCTTCCAAAGGCCAAAACTACACCTAAAAAGAAGCCTGCTAAGGTTAAAGCTTCCCCCAAGACCCCTACGCCCTCACCAGAGCCTGAGGAAACAAGCCCAACCCCTCCCCATTCTCCTTTTATTTACTCCCTGTCAGACCCTCGAGAGAAGTTGTTCAACTTTAACTGCCACTCTGACCCCACTTCAGAGCCTGAGGTTGAAGAAGAGCAGGAGCCTGAGCCTGGTGCTCCTGCAGATGAGCCAATTGAGCTCTGGGATCTTAATACCATACATAATGTATGCAACAGAAATGGTACATTTGCTGTGCCCGCCACATACCCTGTCAGCTATCCAATTATGACAAAGAAAGGGGGTGCTGGCTTTGTCCACAAGGGCTACAGTTTCAGCTGCAACAACAAGAAGAAGCCCATCTGTCAGCATCACTTCAAATGTGATAATGTTGGCTGTCCAGCTAGTCTTACCACCTATGGGTTCACTCGTTTTAAAGCCCTGACTATTGGGCATGACTGTGCCAAGCCCTTTGATCCACTGTATCAACTGATCTGCTGGTTTCTGTGCCAGGTCATACCAAAGAACAAACTGCAACTGAGGTTGTAAATGATGCACTCATTAATCTAAATGATACCCAACTGGCAACTGTTGGTGGCGCCTCAAAATTACAGAGATATCTTACTGACCAGAGATATGCTCCGAGCACTGAAGGCATCAGTGCTACATCAATTGACCAGTTGATTTTAACTGAAGAGCAAAAGCTTTAACAGCATGAAGAGAGATTTATCCTTCACAATGATGGGCAACATGCCCCAGAGCAGATCATCTGCTTTGCTACCTCCCAGGATCTTCACAACATTTTAAAATGCAAGACCTGGCTTGCAGATGGAACATTCTCAACCTGCCCAAAGCTCCTTATCCAGCTTTGGAATACCCATGGGCAGGTTGGCAATCTTGTTCTTCCCCTGGTCTTTTTTTTTCCTCCCAAATAAGAAGCAGGAAACTTATGTCCGGGCTCTAACAATATTAAAGGCCAAGTTGGATGAGATCCTCCCAACTATTGAGGAGGAGCCAAAGGAGACTAGAGGGCGCAAGAAAAAGGCCCAGTAAGAGGAAGCCACCCCAATCAATAAAAAGCCTGAAAGCCTTCCATACCATGAATACCTGGTAGTAGATTTTGAGCAGGCTCAGGCCAATGTTTTTATTAGAGTCTTCAAGAGCTCCCCTCAGGGATGCTACTTTCACTTTTGGCAGGTACTCTGCCGCCGCCTTCAAAAGTGCTCTGCAATTCATGAGCTGGTCTACACTGAAGGCACAAAGGAAGCAAAGGACGTGTTCAACTGCTTTGCTGCCCTTGCCCTTGTGCGGAAGGAGGAGACAAATGCCTTCTACGACGCCCTCCTCTGCCATCCCTACATTATTGCCAATCAGGCAGCCTTTGCTCCATTCATAGAGTATTTTGAAACTCAATGGGTTGGAGTGTTTCAAGGAGCACGCTGCATCAGAAAGGGTGGTGACTCAATCCAGTGGAACTGCTTTAAGCAGGTAAAGAATGGCCTAATCAAGACCACCTCTTCTCTTAAAGGGTGGTATAGTCAATTTGCCACAAGGGTCCGGGTTCAGAAGCCCAAGTTCAACAAAATCATGGTGCATCTCAAAACTCAGCAGGCCATCTCTGCCCGCCTCTTTAAAACAGGCATCAAGACCAAGGATGATCTCCCCAAGCAAACCAAAGCGGTGAAAAAGTATACAGAGATTAGCAAGTTGGTCCTTGCCTACTATCCCAAGGATAGCAAGCTTGAGCATCTCCAAGCTATCTCAGTTGCTCTTTCAACCAATGTATGATCCTTTCTCAATAAACACCACTCTATCTTCTCTATTATTTCCTTTACTTTTATCATTATTTTAATTTTATTTGGTATTTGGTACAAATATATGTTTATTTTAAAGCATAGTTTATAGTTAAAATATATGAAAATGGTTGTTTTTGGGATTATTTTAACTTTTAACTTTACGCAACCTTGTTGCTACTAATTGACCCCATTTTTATTGCAGATTTGGAATTTGAGGCTTTTTTAAGCCTAGAAATGTTTTTTGAATTTTTATTTTTGGGAATTTTTTGGGTAGTTTTTGGAGTTCAAAAAATCTAAAATTTTAAAAACCGTTTTTCTTAGTCAAAATGCCGTAAATCAAAATGGTGTTTTTACTAGTAAATCAAGATAGCAGAAATTTGAGATGCCGTATTTTGAGATGGCGTTTTTTGAGATGCTGTTTTTGAAATGGTGTGTCCTACCTGACAGTGTAGCTCAGCGTGCTGCAGTCTGCCCCACAGCCTATTCAATAGTGGCTCTCCTCAGTCCAAAGGGGATTGAGCTCTATCAAATGATACTAGGCTCCCAAAATAGCCAGAACTTCCTGAAATTCCTCTAATTGGTCCAGGAGCACCTGAGGCACACAAGCCCAGTCTTTATCAATGTGATTGTACTGGATAATGTTGGTCTCCATAAGGTGGCAGATACTCTTGCAGAATTTCTAACAATTGACATCAGCATTGCAGTGGGCCCCCAGCAATTGGCCACATCCTTTCTGTGCCTTCTCTTCCTCCCTGCCTATTTTCTCTTCTTAAATCCCATCAAGGAGGTCTTTGGGTGGCTCAAGCAAGTTGTCAATCAAGGAAACCTGACTGGGACCAATGACCTATTTGATTTGCTGCAGGATGGGATTCACACCCTTCCAGCTGAGACTCTGGCCAAATTCTATGGCCACATTGATACATTTATCCCTATGTGCCTCTCCAAACAGCCAATCAAGTATAGGTTTATATTTCCCAACTATTTTTATCTTCTTTAATTTACTCTTTTAGATTTACAGATTAGTGTTTTATATTTAGATGACTCCAAGCCCACAATTCCATACAGTGCCACCATTGGCACAGAAATTAAAATTTTAATTATAAATTAATTATCTCTATCATATTCAGTAATGGATATCTCAAATATTTAAAATACAATATGATAATTATATGGATTGTCACTTCTGTCAATTACATATAAAAATAAATATAAAAAATAAAAGCGCTCAAGTTAAAAGTGATTTTATTAATGTATATTAAAATGCTTTTATGAGGACCTTCTCTGGGATTCTTCTGGTTTTTAATAGTTTGCTATTATAAAAAAGCTACTTGAAATTAAATATAAAAAATAAAAATAAAATTAAAATCTATTTTTTATTGTGGAATGATATTTTTATTAGGTACTCCTATAGTGGGTTCTTCTGTATGTACCCACCTGACAATGGAGGTGGCACACAACCTTCACTGCCACACTGTATACAGTGGATACACCATGATTGAAATATTCCCAGCAGCTGATAAAAGGAAGTATGATGAGATGGGAGTGAAGCAGCAGCTTTTCAGGCGGGGCTGCAGACCCGTAAATTCCAGTCAGGACCAGGGAATCCTGGATCACATAGTCAACCAATCTGTATCCTGGGGGACCTTCTTCCTGTCCAGGGAGAGCCTGGCCTTATAAATCCCAAGGAGGATCCTGTCTAGGTCCTTGACGTTTGCACCCATCCCAAAGTAGAAGAAGAACCCCAGGTAAACAACCAGATGAAGAATTTGCCCAGCAAAGGCTTCATTAAACTCACATAGCTTATTAAACACAGCACTAATTTTCTTTTTGTGTTTGTTATTTGCAAAGGTGAGATCCATTGCCAGAGGAGCCCTGTCTTGTTGGCACTCCAAGCCAGCCCAAAGTCTGCCAGGAGGATTTTGGTCTTCTTTATGGCTGTTGCATCTGCAACAGCCAAATTTCTTACTGTGTGCCCAAAGTTTTCCAGAAGGAAAGATAGGGTGTGCTCCACCAGGAAGCAGAAGCAAGCAGCCGCATGGGCCTGGACTATGTCCGGTATGTTCTTGAATGGGAGTGTCTCCAGGAAGTCCCAAACAAGATCAATGAAGTTTACACAGTAAATTCTACTGAGAGATAATGGTTCCAGGTGGACCAGTTGGGCATCCTTGTAGGCAGTAACTGCCCACTCAGATGCCCCTTCAGCATGCAAAAGCCCAGATAGCACTTCCCTTGACATTGGAAAGGTCCATGGATGTGGTCCTCTAGGTTGTGCACAACAGAGAAAAGACCAGCTGCCTTGCCACATGAGTAGAATAGTTTGTGTAAAAAGTGGCAGGGACAAAAGGAACCAGGACCCGGCAGAGTTTGCCATCAAAATCTTCTAAAAAAAAGATAAGTATTTATGAATTTTTATTAAATTTATTTTCTTAGGTTACCTTCTTGGGTTTCTTCTTTGCCGGCGGCTTTGGCAGGCTTAGCCATTCTTGGCACAAGCAGTTGAGCTGGCAATTCAGTGTCCTCTGTTCTTGCTTGCTTGGCAGGTTTGAGATGTGCAAACATCTCAGGGTTGTTAACCCAGACAGATGGCGCAGAGAGGGCAAAGGACTTAAATTGCAGGCCCTCAACTACAGCTTTTTGAACATTGAGAAGATGCACAATTGTTATTTTGGGGATTTCTGGCATCTTGGCCATAAGTGCTGTAAATCCACTGCCACCTTTGGCTTTGGACCAAACTGTCTTCCCCTGCTGCACCAAAAAAGGGCCAAAAATTGCAGCCCAGCCACTCAACTCTCTAGAAAATTTAGCGCATACTGTTGACAAGAGGTTTGTCCTGGCCTACCCTGCAGGTCTCCTGGCTTTAGTAGTTCCCTCCTGGGAAGAAACACTAATCAATTTGGACTATTTACTAGCCTGGTGTTGTCCTCTCTCAAAAACAATTAGAAACACCCAATCAAAAGACGCCACACCAATAACCACAAAATTGATTGAATCTAAAATGGTTGAAATGTTATCCAACCAATCAGATGCAGCCATAGAAGTTAACTTGAAACTCTCCAGTTCTCCTGGTTTTGATCTGAAAATTTTATATCCCACCCAATCAGATCCAATTCCTGCTATCATGTGATTACTTTCCCGCAACTCACTCCCTTTTATGCAGCAAGGGGACTTTCAGTCCCCTGCTTGTCTATTTTCAATTCATTAAAGACTTAGATCTTGTTGCTAAAACTTACCAGGTTTTTAGAGTGTTGACCTGTTTTCGAGTCTTCCTAAATATTAAACAGAGTGTTAGTTGTTTTTGGTTTTATTCTTACCTTTAAGCCGTCCCGTCCCAACCCGGCCTTCTTTTTGAAGCCCTTTACCTTAGGTGCCGCCTTTAATTGTTGCACTAGCACTGTCTGCTTTCAAAAACCTTGTTTGAACTTGTGTTTTCATTTAAATTCCTTTATAATTCTTAGTTTAAGTTTAAGTTTTTACTTGATTTACCTGTTTTCAAACCTGCTCTTTGTTTTACGCCTACCCAAGCCATCCAAAGTCAACGCCAAGGCTCCCAAGTGTTTCCTGCTACTTTCTACTGATTTCTTCTTGTGGCTGCCCTCTCCCTGGAAAATATTATATCTCTGAGATTTAAAAACCACATATTTTGATTCCAAATTTTGTGGCTGTTGTAACCATGATCCTCCCAGCTCTGAAATTTGTAACGTTCACCCTGGCACCTCTTGTGATCCTTCTCTGGACAACTGCTCCCAACTTATGGTTGCAGTTTTCCACTTCTGAGCGCCTTGTGGTAAAAAAATCCTTCCAGCCTTTTGTATCTTCCTGGTGAGCTTCTTGTTTTGGGTGAGAAAATTGTTAAGAGCCTGACTTGTGACAACCTGGAGTTCTCTGCCATAGATTACACCATGTCAGCCCCTGCATTGAAGATGGTTCCTGCCCCCCTATTCTTGGCTTGGACAAAGATAACCCAGTCCCCCTAGCTTCTGTAGGATTGCATCCTGCTCCAACTTTCACACCCTGGTTGCTCACTGGGTTAGCCTTGATGGGGTTGAATGTGTACTTCCCTCAGCTGTCCCCCGCGTCCTCTCTTTGGTCCCTCCTCCAAGTGGTCATCCCAGTACTCCACTGGGTGGCATTCTGGTGGTTCATTTTTCTGGGATGGGAGCCAAACTTAGTTAGTTTAGCCCCCCTCTCTCACAAGTGCCTTGGCAGACACCTTGTCAATTTTTCCCCTTCAAGACCAGCAGACTTATCTTTGGCTTTGCCCTTGCAGTCAATTTCCTTAATCTTGGTGGTTGCCAAGTTGAGAACCTTCAAAAGATTTTCCATTTCTCTTGTGATTTTTTACTAACATTTGCATTTTTTATAGCTTTTACCCCAATAAACTATATTTAAGGGATCCAGTCTTGGGCGGCCGGCCTGTTGGTTTTGGGAATCACTTGGGCTGGGTTTTTTGTGGGTAAAGCCCACCATAAGAGAGGAGCTAACTTAAAAAGGTAGGAGAAAGACTTCCTCACCCAGGACCACAGACTGGGATTATAGTGTCATTCACCCCTGTAAGGGTGATGTACACAATCCCAAATAGCTTGCAAGTGTGATTGGTTGGGAGGTCAGGTGAGGAGGCAAGCATTGGCTTGGGGGTCACAGGTGGCTCCATGTGGAGATTGTAGCAGGACAATAGTTGAACTTCCCTCTAAACAAATTGAGTGTTGAGAATATCCACGGCCCTTGACGGTTGCATCTAACTGCAGATTGTATGCAGGCCAAGGGATCTAGTTCAAGGATCTTTTCTGTGGTGTAATCATTATATTCAGGTTTCAGAAAGTACTCTGTGAATTAGACAGGATCAAAGGGAACACCTGGAGGACAAGAATCTGCAGACAGAGGGACAGGAGGGCCAGATGATCTTGTACTGATTTGATAGATGGCAAAGAAAAAATAAGGCAGTAGCTGTGTAAGCCAAAATAACATAACCTTTATTCAAAAATGGCAATAATTTTGGAGCGCAGGGTCCTTGGGTCTATATAGCACCCCACTTCCAAACTTAACAATTTCCATAGAGGTTTCTTTGGGGCATTGGGAAAGTGATCCAGAGGATCTGGGTGCTTGGTTTCAAAGGCAACAAAATGGCACCCAGGCCAGGAGTTCTTTCATTGGTCAAAAATCTCATATTGGCTACTTGATTATCTTGCTCTAGATTTATGGTCATTGGGTCAGGCCGCAGGCCCGGGCCTTCTCCTGGGGGTAACTCTTGATTGGCCGATGGTGTAGCCTTCAAACTCATGAAGCTAATGGTTGGAATTTTGTTGCCTCCATTAGGCGCCTTGATTGTTCTCTCATCTGGTGCAACTATTCCTTTGGTTTGGCTTGCTTCATCATTCAGGCAATCATTCTTGGCTTCAGTTTTTGGGGGCTTGACCCCATGAAAACACGGGCAGGCAGCCTGCAAGGATTCAGGGTCAGGGTTTGAATCCCACCCTTGGGCTGTGTTTCAAGGGAAAAGAAATTGTCAATATTGACACTCTGTGTTTTTCTTATATTATTGCCTCTTTGTTTATCCATGTTTGTTTTCCCATTTACTACAATATCTCATCTTTTTACCCATTGTGTATATTTTATGCTTATCTCAATATGTTTTTTTGCTTTGTGTTGACAGTGTTACCTTAATTGTCATATTATTTTTAACACCCAAACACAGCCCCTTTGAAAATATTAGTAACAATTTGGGGATCAGCTAAATTTAAATTAGAAAATTTTAAGTTTAATATGTTTAGATAAAGTTATTGATGATCAAAATTCAAAACCTTAATGATACACTTTAAGAAAATCAGGAGCCAAGCAATAAAGTGATTATTATGACATAAAGGGTCATTCAATAATTCTTTGCTGCATGTGCGCTAATTAATATGATTGGCTGGTTGTTTTGCCATTGTGTACCATTGTTGCTGTGGCAAGTTGTTGATGGACTAGTGCCCACTCAGCTGATGGATTAGCACTAGTCCATCAACAACTTGCCACAGCGGCAATGGCGCACAATGGCAAAACAACTAGCCAATCATATTAACTAGCGCACCTGCATCAAAGAATTATTGAATGACCCTTTATGTCACAATAATTACTTTATTGCTTGGCTCCTGATTTGCTTAAAGTGTATCATTAAAGTTTTGATTTTTGATCAGCAATAACTTTATCTAAACACAGTAAACTTATAATTTTCTAATTTAAATTTAGCTGATCCCAAAATAGTTGCTAATATTTTCACAAGGTGTAAGGGCCAGAAGTTCAAAGACAGGAACGGGGTTTGAACCCCCACACCCGGCTACCAAGCAAAAGTTAGGGCAGCCACAAAAGCCCGCTGGGTGGTTTGAACCCCCAACCACCCACCAGGGTAGGCAAGAGCCGGTTTGAACTGCCCTGACCTATTTGGGCGGTTCAATTTGGCCTGATACTGGGTCCTGTCCTGGGGCTAGCTTTAATGCTGGCCCAGGGGAGCTTGCAGTTCCCACAGGCATTGGGTCACTCAGTCCCAATGCTACAATTGGGCTGGGTGCACCCAATGCCAAACTTAACCAGATCTGCTGGGGTTTTCAGCAGATCTTCTATCAAACAGATCTGCTGCAAAATTCAACCAGCAGATCTAAAAAAACCAAATTCCCTGCTGCTGTTTCTGTCCCCAACTGCACAGATGTGCTACTCAATAACCTTGCAGAAATTGAGAGTGTGAATAATGCAACTAATAAATTGGCTCCACGCAGCACCTCAATTAAGCTGCAAGGTTCAGATACCATTACATATTATGACCAAGATAATTATAAACACCAATCATCTGGTAATGGATCCAATCCTACAGAATTTATTAGCAGAGTTTCTAGACCCTTGCCCCAACCAATTAAAGCCTCAGTTTGATGGTACCAGCCAATTATCTGCCAGCCACCAGCAGAATTTCCCTGACCAGACCAAGTCACTCAGATCCCAATCTTCACTTCCCAAGCTGCTTCACCTTACTTCCCAGAAGCCAGTACCCAAGAGTGGGGACTCCAAAAGCCCTCAAGGATTAAGCAGTAGTGTATTCCAAGATAGACCAGACAAATGGTATAAACCCACTTTCTCTCACTTAAATCAAGTGCAGACAACGTCAAATAAAGTGAATGAATTCTTCAGTTTTGTTTGCTTAATTAGGATTTCAATTTATACACCACTTGATCAGAAGTCAAACCTAAAGTCTAGAGTACCACCCTAGACCTACCCCTATGGACTACCAGCCAGGTCCAGATCCTGGAATGGCTGACATTCCCTATGACGCCCCTGCTCCTCCTATCTCACAGCCCTACAACCACAGCAGAAATGGGATGGTCATCCTGACTATCCTCAGTCTGGCCAAAGTTGGCATTCCCAACCTTGTTGCCTACCACCCCATTGCTGCTGGATTGCTTTACCTAACCTGTTCAGCTCCATTCCTCTACTGGGCCCTTGTTACCTGTTACCCAGATGGATTAAGCTCCCATTTGATGCCTTGGTACATGACAGCCACCGGCCATTACATAAGGGGCTGTGTTTAGGTGCTAAAATAACTTTGTTCTGGATCTAGATATATGGCATAGTAAATGTCAAGTTTATACTTCTGGGAAGTATAATAAACAAAATAAAGGGGAAGATTAAGAAGAGAATGATACTTTATTGAATATAAATATAGGTTAATATATAGTATCATGATAAGCCACATGTTGTCCATGTACATCATGGAGGTCATGGGGCTTATCTGAGCAATGTTTCTCTTGAGTCACGAGGCTTAATCAAGTTGTGTTCCATTTAGGACCTGAATTGAGTGATTCTCATCATAGATGGTTAACTGATAATGTGTGCCACCGGTTTATTGGCTGGGCAGTGAACCACTTGGTGAGCCGCTCAGTGATTTACTTGGGGTGTTGATTCCCCAAGAGGGAGTAATCAAAGATGTTGCAACATAAATATACAATTTTATAGAAATAAGCTGAACATAAAGAATAAAACCAACTATAAACAAAGAGAAAATGAACAACTGAAATTCAGAATAAAGATAATATAAATAGAAAATGTTTGGCAACAGGGAGTTTATTGGGGGACAGGGAAGAGTGATGCCTAGTAGACAGAATAGCTCAAGAAGGAAGGTGTAGAGGTGGTGCTGGCCTGAGGGGTCTGGGATTAGGTGGGTGGGGCTGGCTGCAACTGTGATAAGTTTGAATCCCTGGTGCTTGACTCCCTGGTAGTTGACACTATAGTAAAGTGAGAATTCAGCTTTTTCCTTGATTGACAACTAGAAATTGACACTTTTTTAATTAGCAGATCTTGGTGTACTGAAAACTCTTAATATAAAAAATAAGCCTTACAGCTATGGTATACTAAAGTAACCCCAGAAAACTCAAAAATGCAATAAAGAGTGTTTTTTACCTAATAATAATAAGGAGAAATAAGTAACTATTTCTCATTTTACTATGTAATTTACACTCTTTATTATAAAAATATTTTTTATTACAATAAAAAATTAAAATTACAATGAGAAAAAAATAAACACAAACACAACAAATAACGTTATGCAAAATATGAAGAAATATTAATATTTATTTGATATAGTTCATATAAGTATAAATGTGAATTTCTTTTGTTTTATTAGTAAATTAACAAAACTTACGATATTTCACTTACTTTCAACTATAAATATTCATCTTAAACTTACCATGTATACATAAAATAATCACTGCTATCTAATTAAATCAAAAAACTTAAAAATTAAAACTAAAAACTATTTGTTCAAAACTAAAAAGTAAAAATTAAAACCATAGAAGCAAGACAGCAAGTTTATTCCTCCCCATTCTTCCCGTTCTTCATTTTGGCCCCTTCTAAGAGGGCAGTTGCAATGAGCTCAAGCTGCTGCTTAAGCTCAGAGGCCTTGTATTTGTGCTTGGCTGCACCCTGGATGGCCTTGGTGAATAGGGTGGACAGGTTGTGGGCTTGGTGGGGGGACGTGGTTTGCCAAGTCACACAGCTTGGAGATGGTTTTCTTCTGCTCATGCTGCAGAAGGGAGAAAAAAATTATTGAATTTTGGGTGAAGCCCAAAGTTGGCCTTGAGGTGTTTGTGATAAGCCTCTAGCACTGAGGTGGTCTTGAGCTCATCATTCACCGCCACCTGGTACACATTCCAGCTGGCCTTAGCATGGGCCTTGCCTCACCTCTGCGTGACAACCTTCCCAATTCACTTGGGCTCAAAGTACTCAAGGAAAGGCTTAAACTCCAAGTGCTTAACTATATAAGGATCCTTTGAGAGAACCTCAAATCCCTGCACAGTGTTCTCTGGCTTTAAAAAAGCCAAGGCACTAAATTGTGCCAGCACAAATTTTCAGGTGTCTGAAGTATTCCTCTGGCTCAACCTACTTACCTCAGCATGGGCCTGCACATTCCAAGCAACTGCTTGGCAGTAGTGAAGGTGGCACCCCTGCACCTCCCTGCTGAACAGCTTCTTGAATGCATTGAACTGAGCAGGCTTGAAGTCCATAATACACATGGCAGGCCCAAGAGCTCTCAGCCTTAAATTTTCTTTCAAGTCCAGGGTGGCCTGGTCTTTGTCAGAGGCAGGAGGGTTGGCACAGGTGTAGGGGGGGTCTTCTTGGCATTGTTGTTGTTGGGAAGGAGGGAAAGTGCTTGGCAGAGGATGGTAAAAGCATGGGTGTAAATAGCCTCAGTGGCCCCAGAAAGAAGAAAGAACGCAAGTGAAAACACCTGGATGTCAATCTGGGCATGGATCATCCAGAGCTGCTTGAACATCCGGGGGCAAGTGGCAAAGGTACCATCAACTAGCCAGGTTGAAGCCCTTTTCAACTCCATCAGGTTCTGCTGAGTTGAGTAGCAGATTATGCAGTCTTTGGCGGCGGGCCCGTTGTCATGGAGGAGGAAGTGCTCCCCACTCAGAAGCTGCTTGAGCTCGTGGGTGAGCGTAAGACCCAAGAGGACGTCCAAAGCCTTGGGGGGAGGGGTTGGCAGCAATACTCTTATTGCTTATGAACTTAACCAATTGCTCTTGAGTTGGCATCAACTTGAGATTGTTGGGTTTTAAGTGCTGCAGGGCTTTAATAGCCAGATCAGATGCTTGGAGGTGAGAGGATGTTGGGATCACCTGGACCAGGTACCATTTTAACATCTGGGTTATAAGATGATTGGGGGCTCACAAGAGTGCTCCCCCTTCTCTGAAGTTACTTGCTTCCAGCCCTCAGTGTTTAGCTGGGGCCCGCAAGTCTTATCCTCACAAACAAAGTGCTTGCTCTTGGTTTGGCGCTTTTGATTGTTACAATTAAAAATGTAGTTATCAGCTACGTGGCCAGGGCCGCCTTTTACAGACATAATTGCCAAAAAACAGGGGAAGTGCTTGGGGACTTTAAACTCTCTGTCCACATTACAGATATTGTGGATGGCCAGTAGATCCCAAGCCACATGACCAGAAGCTTTGAACTTCTTGGAGTACTCCTCCGGCTTATTTTGGGGATCAGATGAGGGAGGGGGAAGAGCCATCAGGAGGGGAAGGGTTCTGTAAATTTACTGCCCCCTTTGGCTTTGAATAGGTCAGTCTTTCCCTGCCATACTAATAAATCCCCTCAAAAACCAGCTAAACCTCTCAATTCTCTTGAGGATTTAGCCCACACAGTTGATGAGAGATTTGTGGTTGCATACCCCGTGAAGCCTCCGCTTCCCTCTGCCCCCTCCATGGAAGAAACCCTGATTAAGTTAAATTACTTGTTAGCCTGGTGTTGACTGTTGCTGAAAAATATTAGGGTTGCCCAATCAAAGTGTCCCACATCAGTGTCATTGAAAGCAATTGATCAACAAAACTCTAAAGGCAATTCTAGCCAATCAGAGGTGGGTTTGGAAATTAATTCAAGACTCTCCAACTCTCCTGACTCAATTCAGCAAATTTTGTTGCCCAGCCAATCATATGCAAGTGAATCCAGTCAGGTGACCTCCCCCTGACAACCCATCCCCTTTTAACAATGCCAGGGGATTTTTGGTCCCTTGCTTGTCAATTCTTCACCATCAATAAAGTTTAGAACTTTCATTTCCCTTTTATTTTTTATTGGTCTGAAAGCTCTGTTTTGAGTTCCTGTCATCTAAAGATTAAAGTGCTAGTTGTTTTACTTAAACTTACCTTGTGCCAACCTGCCTCAAACCCAGCGTCTCTTCTAGACCCCTTTGAACAAACTTGGACTCTTAGTTGTTGTTGTTCTTGCTCTTGCTTTTGAAAATCAAGTTCAAAACCACAAGTATCAGTTAAAACTCTATATAAATTATACTTTATATTTGATTTTTTCTATTATTTACTTGGTTTTGAACCCGCTCTTTGTTTAAACTACCAGTAAAGCTACCCACATTTTCCCCCAAGCTCTTGGGCCCATTCTGTTCTGTTTCTGGCCTCCACTTGTGGGTACCTTGGTTTCCCCCAATTTTATTGTTAGTAGAACTTTAAAATTTTTAAATTTCATCCAAAATTTTCAAAGATTATTATGATACTCATAATCTTTAAATTTGTGGTGCTTTCCGTGGTTCCATTTTTCTTGCTGTTGTGGTCAACATCCCCAGACCTATGGGCAAAAATCTCCTCTTCTGCCCGGCTTGTAAGTGACAACCCTTCCAGTCTCCTGGACCTCTCCAGTGGTCTTCTATTCTTGGGTGAGGCCGTAGTAAAAAGTCTGACCTGCAATGACTTAGATTTGGATATGTTAGACTACTCCTTGCGCGCTCTTGTGAGTGAGGAAGTTCTGGTGTCTCTGCCTCTTGCCCTGGGGAAGAGCAGCTCAGTGCCCCTTCATGCTCCTGGTATGCCTTCTCAGGCCCCCTCCTGTACGCCCTGGTTACTCACCAGCTTAGTACTGATGGGATTAAATGTCTACTTTCCCCAGCTGTCTAATATGTCCTCTTTGTGGTCCCCCCTCCAAGCAGCCATCCCAGTTCTCCACTGGGTGGCGTCCTGGTGGTTTGTGTCACCAGGATGGAAGCCAAACTTAGTTAATTTAGCCCCCCTCTCTCACAGGTTCTTTGAGGACTGCTTGGATGCCTTTTTTTTCTTAACAGAAAAAGAGGTGGGCTCCTTGGCAGCCTTTGACTTCTTGGTATGTTGCTCCTTAGTGGGCTCAGAGTTGGCCTCTGAGTGGTAAAATGAGTGGTCAGTAAGATTACCGTCAGATTTATTGGGGGAGGAATTTTTGGGGGAAGGTGAAGAGGATGTGGAAGATGAGAGTGGAGGGGGGAGGAGTAGGAGGAGATGAAGTGGGAGGAGATGAGGTGGGAGACTTTGCCTTTGCAGGCTTCTTGGCACGCTTGGGAGTGGAGGCAGTTTCTTTGGAGCCCTTGGAGGCTTGGCGCTTGGGCTGTTGGCTGTTCTTGTTTGATTTTGTCTAAAGAAAAGTTTAGCTTTGTAAATAAAATAGTGTGAAAGATGTGAAACACAGAGGTAAAGCAAAGTAAAAGTTAAATGAAAAGTATGCAAATAAAGCTTTATTTATCAAGAAAAAAACATAAAAAAGTAAATAGAAGCAAAATAGAAACTCAAAGTATAGATATAAAGGTTAAAACATAGAAAATAAGTGAATTTATTATGAAGCATCAAATACGTTAGGTTCTGTATAACATCTTAGTGCTAAATCAATGTAAAAGTACAATTAAAAATCAAAAAAATTATGAAAATTATATGGAGAGCAGCAGAAAAAGTAGTAGATTATAATTGCAAAAAAATTAAAAAAAATTATTATGTGGAATTTTTTATTGGGAGTTGAAAAATCAAAACATAGTAAAGTGGCAGGTTTGGCACTGTCAAGCAGCCAGAAAAAGCTGAATTCTCACTGTCAAGTATGCCAGAGTTGAGCAGAAACATCAAATTTACTATGTTTTTTACATATAAAGCTTGCTTAAATTTAAAACAGGTTCAAACAAAAACCCAAAAGCAAGGCAGTTTTTTATGCTCAAAAATTAAAAAAATACAACATAAGTTAAAAAAGTAAATGAGTGAAAATGTGTTTATCAGTGATAATAATGTGCTGTGAGGAGCCAGGAGTGACTTATTTACCATAGTGTTGGTTAAAACGTTAAGAAGCTCTGGACTAATCCCCAAGTTAAAGTGTCAAGTAGGTGAGTGTCAAGTGGTGCTCATAGTGTGTCACATATTAATTTAGCCTTAATTTTGAGCCTTTGATTAGTTAATTCTGAAACTAATTGGGTGTCAAGTGGATAGAGTTGAAAAAAGAGGTGTCAAGTTTCAGTTTTTTATAAATTACATATGAAATTTCTTAATAAATTGGGCTTAATTTATGTGGCACCACTTAATCCAAAAATCCAGGAATGACATAATGTAAAAAAGTGGGGTATTTGATTAATGTCTATGCCACTAAATCCAGTATAGTAGTGCTTGGGTGCCTAATTGATGACTATGGAAACTAATAATAAAAATATAATAGTAAATAACAAATTTTATATAAGCGCATATGTATTTTATTAATGAAATTAAAATTTGGCTTATAAAGTGTCAAACTGGTCATTTTTTGGTTTAGAGTAACAAACACAGGGTTTTTCATTTCTATTAGTAAATTTACTTATAGATTGCCCCTTAAATTGGTATTTTGGCTAACTGAATTATTAAACGGAGTCAAGTTTGAGTAAATTTAACCTTAGTTTTTGGTTTCAAACCCCTAAATTACTAGTAAAAATTAGCCTAAAATTGGTTAAGCCAAAAATACTAATAGATTCACATATGTGGCACTCAACTCCCTGGCACTCAACACTTTGTTGAGTGCCAGGGAGTCAATCACCAGGGAGTTGAACTTACCACAGTTGCTGGGCTGGCAGGTGGGAGGTGGTAACAGGGGTAGAGGCAGGATGATTTATTGTGATGGCCACCATATACTGCTTGTCATATTCCTCGTCTGACATTACCTTGATTGGCTGGTAGGTGTCTGTGAGAGAGGGGGGCTAAACTAATTAAGTTTGGCTCCCATCCTGGCAAAACAAACCACCAGGATGCTGCCCAGTGGAGAACTGGGACAGCTGCTCAAAGGGGGGACCACAGGGAGAACACAGTGGACAGCTGAGGCAAGTATGCATTCAGGCCCATCAGCGCCAAACCGGCAAGCAACCAGGGCGTACAGGTGGGGGTGGGAGGGGACATTGCAGGCGCGTGGAACAACGCTGAGCTACTCTCCTCCAGGTCAGGAAAGGGGGATGTTGGCGCCTCCTCACCTACATGAGTAAAAGAGGCATAATCAGCATCACCCAAATCTAGGATCACATGTCAAGCTCTTCACCACAGCCTCTCCAGAGTAAAGGAGACCGCCAGGAAGACTCAAGAGACTAGACAGATCTTCACTCATGAGCGCGCAGAAGAGGAGATCTTTGACCACAGGTCTGGTGAGGTCAACCACAGGAGGAGCAAGAAGGGGGCCACAGAAAATACAAAAAATTTAATGGCAGGGAGTATCATGGTTGTGTTCCCCTCAAAATTTGGGAGAGAATGATGTAGTTTTTAAGATTAAAAGCAACAAAATTAAGCTTGATAAGGTAGCCACAATGTCAGGATTCAGAATCCTGACAACATTTAATATCAATTTACTTGATCTTATCATGTTTAAACTGGATTTTAAATAGGTTTTTATATTAACTTAATTCAATTATGCTATTTCCGAGTGCTTTTGCAGTCCAAATACCTTTCAAACTATCTGTCTTCTTGCGCATAATTGCTGATCCTCAAAAAATCTTATCTCTGCAGCTAGAGAACCAATCTCAACGTTTAAAGGCATTCCTGAAAGCTAAGACCAAGAGGAATCTATTGGTGCCATTATTGAACCACTGTTACATGTTCCAATATACCTTTGAAATACTATATCCCTCTTGTAGCATACTTGATCCTCTCATCCAAGAATTGATGAGTATAATTTACCTTTCCCTTTCTCTTAACCTTTATCCATCATTCTCCTTATGGTGCTTCAATAAATCTTATGGTTCTTAACTCTTGTCCTTTTTCTTATGAATTATCTTGTCTTGACTCTTTCTGGATCTTCTTGGATGAATTATAAGATAATTGGAGTAGTCAATGGTTTGAAGTTCTGGTGGCTCATGGAATCTTATTTCCATACTTCATTCCTGACACACAAGCAGAAAGACAGAAGGAGCAACAGAACAGGTCTGGGGGACTTAGACGCAGTTGTGGATGTCTTGAGAGGGTGCGTGAGCAAGAAAGCGGGTTTAAATTAAGAATCTCAATAAAAAAACTCAAATTAATAGTAGGTATTATATTGATTTTTAAATGAATTTTAATTCAAATGTCTCTTTTGTGAATGAAAGCAAAACCAAAAAGGAACAATATACCTGAGCTTCTGCTAGGAGTGCCAGGGGAGATGACGGGTTTGAACCAGGCTGTTGCAAGGTAAGCTTTACAAGCACTACTAACACTTTAACTTTTAAACTAGGGAAACTCCAAACAGGGGTTTCACTGATAGAAAAATTTAAAATTTTAATTGCAAACAACCAACTTTAATCTAATGGGAAAATAGACAAGCAGGGGACTGAAAGTCCCCTTTGCTATGTTAAAAGGGATGGGTTGCAAAGGAGGTGAGATCACATGACCTTTAGCTCTGAATCCAATTGGCTGGGAGAGAAATTTTGATGGGCAGGGCCAGAGATCCTGTAAAGTTTCATCCTAATTTCTGCAGTCCCCTCTGATTGGCCAGAAGAGGTCTTAGGCATTTGGAGTTCACTTGAGTTTTTGGGTATCAATGTGGCAACCTTTGTTTGGCTGGATCTGATAGTTTTTAGAAGCAGGCAACACCAGGCTGACAAGTAGTCTAAATTAATCAGTGTTTTCTCCCAGGAGGAGGGCAGCCAAGGGCAATGAATCCGTGGGATAGGCTGGCACAAACCTCTCATCAACTGTGTGTGCTAAATCCTCTAAAGAATGGAGGGGTTTGGCTAACATTTTTGGACCTTTCTTGGAGCGGCGGGGGGGAATTGTATGATCCAATGCCAGGGATGGCAGTAAATTTACATTATCCTTTCCTTTTTCCTGGAGCCAGATCCCTCCCTGGGGGAGCGTAGCCACCAAGAAGTTTTTGTGGGCTTTGGGGATCTTGAGCGCCAGAAGTGACTTGGGAGGACCAAGTGCCGTGGGATTATTCCTGTGAAATTCTTGTATCAGATCCCAGCAATTTCTTCAGTCTGAAGACCTTACCCAGCTGTTGTTGTAAGAGGGATATCCTTTCCAAGATACACAATATTGGAGGGACTTGCAAATCCTACGCAAGGCTATAATGGCTTCTACCTCATACTTGGGAGAGCCATCTATCAAGGTGGGGTCAGGAGTGCTGGGGAGGTCCCCCTCAAAAGAAACAGGCAACAGGCATTGAAGGTACTTTGAATCCAATAGGAGGGGGAGATCCAACATAAATCACCATTACCCTTATCCTCCAAGACCTTGAAGGGACCCAGTCTCTTTGGGGGCAAACTTCCTTGAGTGCACCTTCATTTGAATATTGGTGTCATCCAACATCACAAGCAAGCCCACTGGGTAATGGGGAGTGGGCTGCCTATTCTTATCTGCCGCTTTCTTGTACGCCTCAATAGACTTGGTTAGGGTGCTTTGGACTTTGAGATGAATGGCTTTGAGGTGAGCTGCCATGTCTGCAGCAGCCGGTACGCTTGCCTGGAGTGAGGGATCTATCACAAATGCTGGGGAAACCCCCAGGGTAGCCTGGATTGGGTACATCCCTGTGGAGGCATGCACAGTGTTGTTGTAAGCAAACTGAGCTAATGGAAGGTTTTCAGACCAGGAGTCCATGAAGGTGTTTGCGTAGCAGCGCAAATGCTGCTCCATGGTTTGGTTGACTCTTTCTGTTTGCCCATCTGACTGAGGATGGAAGGAGGTGGACCTACATGGCTTAATGTTCAGAATCCCCAGTAGAGACTCCCAGAACATGGATGTGAATTAGGGCCTCAGTTGCTGATGATCTCCTGCGGTAAGCCAAAGTTGGTGAAGATGTGTTTCACAAAAAGGTTTGCCATCCCTACTGAGTCCAGGGTGGTTAGGCATGGGATGAAGACTGAATATTTGGTGAAGCAGTCCACTACCACCATGATGGATTCAAAGCCTCCCAACAAGGGGAGAGCCACCATAAAGTTGACTGAGATGGATGACCATGGACCTTGGGACTGCTGCAGGGGGTAGAGAAGACCATTGTTCCCTGAACAATCTGGTTTAGAGCGAGCACAAGTAACTCACTTCTTAATCCAGGGGCCTACTGCCTTAGTTATCCCAACCCAGCTGTAAGTACGCCTGATGAGCTCAAGCAGCTTCTTGGTACCAGGATGACCAAACAGAGGGGGATCATGATGTTCTGTCATGACACGCAGCCGCAATTCCTTTGGAACCCATACTTTGTTGTTTTGGTAAATTATTCTATCCTTAAGAGTATAGGGACCATTAGAAGCAGAGTTGGGTGACAGCTTTGCGCAGATGGCCTGACCATCCAGAGAGGAGTGCTGGGCCATCAGAACGTTGTGCAGGAGCATACTGGGGAGGGCCAGTGGGGGGTCTAACTCAGGGGAGGAGCCAGGGGCAATGACCAGAAGCTGAGGGGGAACAGCTGGAGGCGTGGGTGGGGTTTGTGGGAGAGGAGAGGCATAGTCTGGGAGAATCAAGGATTCTGGGATGACAGTAACCTGAGGGTCCTCATTGTCCCTCACTGGGTACATTACAGGGTTGCAACTTATCAGGTCAGGGAGGATGTTGAGTTCTCCTTTCACAAAATTGTACTTGAATTTGTAACCTGAGAGAGTCTGCATGACACGTGCCTGGCAAGGGAGTAGCTTCTGGGGCTTGCGGAAATAACAGAGGGCTTTGTGATCTTTGCAAACCACAAACTTGTGTTGGGCGCCCTGCAAGTGATGGCGCCAATGAGTGATGGCATCCATCACAGCTTGCAGCTCCTTGTCAAACACCACCCAGGAGCACTTGTTGGGGGCAAACTTCCTGGAGAAGTAAGCAACCGGGAGCTCCTGACTGTTGTGTTCTTGAAGAAGAACCACGCCAGCAGCCACGTTAGAGACATCACAAGCTACAATGAACTGCTTACTTGTGTCGGCATAATGTAGCACTGGGGTAGAGACAAAAACCCGCTTAATAGCCTCAAAGGCCTCCTGGCATGCTGGAGTTCACACAAAGGAGGCGTTCTTGCCAGCCAGAGGGTGCAGGGGGGCAGCCAGCTCAGAGATGGCTGGGGAAAACTTCTTGAGGAAGATCACTGTGCCCAGAAAGCAGCACAACTACTTCTGGTTCCTTGGGGTAGCCCATTCCTGAAGGGCCTTAGCCTTGTCAGGAGAGACCGCGTGGCTGTCCTTCAGGACCAGGTTGC
>QTSX02007456.1:0-47136 GCA_014839935.2 Entomophthora muscae | reverse complement strand
AGTGAGTCTGTCTGTAATGTCACCTCAAGTGGGCTCAAGCCGTGAGGGATTTGACTGAATTGATTTTTATTTAAATTTGATTTTAAAAGTTGATTGTTAAGCCAAAAGCTCAATTTGGCTCATCCTTACATTCAATCCCTTACATGCATCTTTGAAAGTATACAGATTGCATTCAGTAGAGTGTAGGCTAAATCATGTTAAACTGAAATATAAGCCAATTGAACTTTAATAAAGTTGTATTTAATTACTTGAATTTTAAATTAGTGGTTAACCCTATTCAACCATATCAAAGTGGCTTATCTTTCTAGATTACCCGACTCTAGAATGGGTGGATTAAAACTAGAAGAGAAGCAGCAATTGTTTTAGATTGTTTTATATGATTGGATGGTTATGCTCTATGTTGAGGATTAAATCGATGACAAAAAGAGAGCTTGGTCAATTTAAAGCAATACAGTTTAAATTATAAATATAAATATTAGTTTAAAGGAGGAGATGGTTGGCTTGGACATTTCGAAATTCTTATTCTTCAAGTGAAATAATAGAATATTCCAACTGGATGTATCACCTGATCCAAGTGGCTGTATATTGTTCAGAGTAGACCTTGACACAGCTTCATCCCAAAAGAATATCAGTGGAGTAAACTAACTATGATAAAATTATGATTCAATATAATGATTTTACATGAAATTCAGAGGACGTAGATCAATTTTTCAGATGATTCCAATCAAAATGGTACCAAACCTGATAGCTCCAGCTGCTCTAGATGCTGAGATATATAGTCAAGTGCTGAAATCGGGTTCACGTCATAATCAAAGACTCAGACTTGATTTGATATTATCTAAAGTTACTTTTAATACACACTACAAAAACTAAAATCAATGCATCTCAGTGAATACTAAGCCGATTTATGATGTCCAATAGCTTATTTAAAAGCTGCAGATCAGCTCTACATTTTTAAAGACATTAAAAATCAATTACTAAAATTTAAAATAATTAGTTTAGCCTTACTAAACTTAATAGTGATACTATACTTATTTAGGTTTGGTTTTTATTTATACTTGGAGTATAAAATTTTAATTTTAAATTTAAATAAATATAATTGATTTATTAAATTCAACTTTAATGCTGTCCTTGGACGGGGCAACCACCTAGTTCATATATATCACTAAGATATGCTTAGTACTTATTTGGTTCATATATAAAATTTCATTTATGCTCTTGATTTGACTTAACTAACATTCTAGCATATCATTCTTATTGCAGCATCGCACTCTTCATCCAAAACTACCCTAGAAAGACTTATTTTATCTTGATCTAATCTCCAGTAATTCCAGAAATACAGCAGTGTTTGAGATTCTATTACTGGATGATAATCCATTGTTTCTCTTATCAAGGTCCAAACCAGTGCCTGCCTTGTTGAGCTCATATCTCTGAAACTAGGGACTCAAACCTTATTATGAGACTTATCCAGTATCACCTGATCTCTGTAGATCTCTCACAGGATATACTAAGATCAATAGAACCTTTCCTGAATGTTCACATGACTGTTCATGTTGCCCTCTGTCCATCCTGAAGATGAAATGAGTGACTATATAATCCCCTCATTCCTTTTCTTAAAAAAATAAGCTTCATTCATATATCTATTATAAAACTTCCTTTAATAGTCAGCCAGTCCCAAACAACATGGTTATGTCCTATCCTTCCTGGGTTTCCTGTCCTACAGGCCTTGTGTAAGCCTGACATTACAACACTCCACATCAGAACAGACACAGGCAACTTTCTACCTGTGGCATAAAAATCCTGCAAACTAACTGATGATAAATGCCACTACCCCATCCACAATAAGGAGCTACTGGCAATTGTACACTGTCTCATCAAATGGTGCTGCTACCTAGAGCAATAGGAGGAGTTCACAACATTGACTGACCACAAGTTGCTCATATACTTCAAAACTCAAGCAAATCTATCTTGCCACCAAGCCCGCTGGATGGAGCTCTTGGAGAGATTCAATATGCTCATACAGTACAAACCTGGTCCCAAGCTTGCCATGGCAGACACCCTCTTGCACCTATATATCTGTGCCACAAGAGGGGAAAATAGGCTTGACCCAGACTGGCCTCTCTTGGTATTACAAACAAAGGACAAGGGCTTCCCCCTGGTACAACTGACATAACAAAGGAAACAGTTATCAAAAACAAACACCTATTTTCTGACGTGTATGGGACCCTGGACAGAAAAATGTCTGGCGGTACTACCATCCTTTATATCTCCATAAACCAGAAAGTGGACACCATCCTACAATATCATAGAGACCTCAGACACACCAAGAGTCAAAACCTATATGAGTTCCTTAAACACAAGGCCTGGTGGCCAACCCTGTATCATGATGTTCAAGAAGTCCTAGACCAATGTGAAGTATGCAAGAAATTTGCAAAAAGCAAGGCACCACCAAAATCAGTACTACCCATCTGCACGCAACTATCCTTCAAGGTGTGGGCCCTAGACATTGTTGGCCCCATTCCAGGGAAACACAATGATAAGAAATATATCATCACCGCTATAGACTTTGCTACACAATGGCCAGTAGCCCAAGCAGTAAAGGTGCACACTGGCAATGACTTGTGACGGTTCATAGGAAGTGAAATAATCAGCAAGTTTGGAAATCCAGAACTTCTGATAACTGACGGAGGGAAAGAATTGAGCTCTGAAGACACCAAGGTATACCTTGCTAAAAATGGGGTCAAACATACTGTAATAACACCATAACACCTGCAGGCCAATGGATGTGTAGAGCAGCTAAATGGCAGCCTAGTGCAGGTCCTGGCCAAGCTCACCGCCAGGAGACCTGAGGACTGGTACAAGCTCTACCAACTGCATTGCTTGTATGCCAGACCTGTGAGAACAGATCCACCAGGAAAAGCTCCTTTGAGCTAGTCTATGGCACACAACCCAATATCACCCAAGGCTATCAGGACCTAAGCTGTAAATGCCAAACAAGGTTCCATCCCACGCAGATCTCCAGTTCATACAGGCCAATAGAAATCAATCAGAAAGAGAAAAAAAGTGTCTACAGAAGACTTTACCCCCATTCAAAACAGGCATGAGGTTGGCAACAAAGTATGGGTCATGAATACCAACAAAAGTAACTATAGCCTGAGAAATTGGCCCTGCCATCATCCTAAAGGTAAACAAAAACAACACTTACCTTGTGTGGCAACAGTGACAAAATTGACTGTAGGAATGTAAAAGTGAGAATTCAAAATTGAGAATCTAAAAGTGGTTATGTCAACACTTTTTAAATTTTCAAAATGGCTTTTTATAATAAAGTAATTACTTTTTCTTGACTTTTTTAGTTGATAGAATGAATAAAAAGTATTTTATATGACCATAATAAATTTTAATTTCAGATGAGCTGTTTTAATTTAATTTTAAAATTTTAAAAGTGTCGACATAGCCACTTTTAGATTCTCACTTTTGAATTCTCACTTTTACATCCCTACAGTTGATTTTGCCACTGTTGCCCCTTGTGCAAGGACTCAGAAAACACAAACAAGATAAATTCCTCCACCATGATTGCCTAAGAACCTGTAGAGCAAGACAAAAACAACATGAGACTGTCCTATCTGCCTCTGAACAACAGTTGGTACAATACAGCGCCTGGGCTCCCAACAACCTCCCTGAAAACCTGCCCCCAGAGGAGGCCAATCTTTAGCTGGAGGGTGTGTATTGAAACAGCAGGGTCAAACCATCAACAAGGTTCTAAATAAGCAGGTTTTTAAACTGCAATCCAACTTCTTGGTGACCCGTGGCCAAGTAGGAAAATCAAATTAAGTTACCACAAATAGCAGCATGATCAATTAATGATCCCAAAGGATGAATATCTCAATTCAGCGCTTGACTCAATATCTAGATCAAGTCACCCCCTATCCATCTAACCAATTAATTATCATAGTAATGTTCATACTATTCATGATTCACTCACACTAAATAATTCCAATATCTCAATAAATATAATCATCTAGTTTCTAAATATTTTCCTCTTATAACTTTGCTAAAACAGCACAGTTACAACATCAGCACAAATTCTACTAATTATCCTGGCATTGAAAGTAAACTTTAAGAACAAAAAGATTCTGATGTTTATTTTTCTGCACTATCCAATGATTTTTTATTAGGCCTGACACCACTCTAGCCTTCTAGAGTCCTGATGCCACATCACCTGTGAAGCAATCCTGGTTATTGTTTAGGAAAACAAAGCTGTAGAATGTCTTAAAACTTTATTTATATTTGCCATGTTATTTGATCTACTTTTTCTGTGTTTAAGACACTACAGTCAATACAACAGAAAAGAAGTGTTAAACAGTTACTTTATTTAAACTGCAATACAATCATCAAAGGCTAAAATCTTTTTAGAAATAACTAAGAGCTTGTTGTTTGATTTTAAGTCATCTGTACTGTAAATTCAGAACCTGAACGTAAAAATGCGGGATTGTCAAATCCTTGGTCCAAATTTTGAATCACTTTTGCAGGATAGCCTTTTTTTAATTAAATTGATTTTTTTGAGTATTTATTTGGATTTTTAAAAATGCGGGAACTCATAGACACTTTGCGAAGTTCAAGTCAAACTGCATATTTCTAATGGACAAAATGAATTAACTGGAATCAGATTTGAAGCGTTCAAATCCATCAACCATTTCCATTAAGTTTACTATGTTTTTGGAATTGCAGGATTGTCAAATCCAAGAACCGTATTTCAAATCACTTTTGAATGCCACTAGTAAACTCAAATAATAATTGCAGGAACAGAAATCCAAATTGAATGTACAGTAGGTAACTAGGACAAATCAACCCAAATCAAGAAGCTCCACTCTGGATAAAATCAAATGAAAAATCCAATCTAAACACCCATGTTTAGACATGAAATTAAGTGAAATGAAAAATTATCTAAACTGGAAATGATGCAATATTCTGGACTTTAAATCACTAATATAGCAACCATAAAACCATATAATGACTTATGAGCTACTCTCCTGATGATGCAGAAATTTTTTAAAAGTTTTTTGGCCCCTGGCGTAGCCAGGGGCCATAAAAATTCTTTTTGAGGAAGAAGGAGAGGAGGAAAAGATAAACCATTAGTTTACTAACTATGTATTCATGTATTGCTACTAAGAATACTTGATTACAGTAGATTTTAAAAACACTAATAATAAAGTAGAATTATATATTACAATCTATCTTATCATGTTGTCTTTCCTTTGGTGTGTTGATAATGTGCTTGCAATTAATTGGACAGCTTCACCTCCTATCACCAAGGCAACTAGAGGTGAAGCTGTCCAATTAATTGCAAGCACATTATCAACACATCAAAGAGAAGACAACATGATAAGATAGATTGTAATATATAATTCTACTTTATTATTAGCGTTTTTTAAAATCTACTGTAATCAAGCATCTAAATTTTAGCCGTCCTAAAATGGAATAGGATAGTTTTTGAGAATGCCTATAATTCCTAAAAAAATTAGCACAAATCCACTCTATATCCTTTAGCATTCTTTTTGAGACACCAATAAATTATATTTATTTCAAATTCCTTGCAATAATGATTTGAAATTTGGTTTTTGGATTTGACAATCCCGCAATTTCAGATTTGTTAATTTTTACATGATGTCCATGATTCAATTAAAATACAGGAAATCTCAAATTGTACATTAGAATCCCGCATTTCTGATTCATGTATCCCGCATTTGTTTGCTGAGTTTTGTCTTTTGTTAGTTGAGTTATCTGCTCAAGAGATTCTAAATTTGCCAATTAAATAAACCAAAAAATCAAAATAAATGGTTGATTTTATTAAATATTTTATTTTTCACTCATCTGAGTTGCCCGCAAAAGTGATTCAAAATTTGGACCAAGGATTTGATAATCCTGCATTTTTATGTTCAGGTTCTGAATTTACAGTATCTATTTATACTACAACATTCTCTTCTCTGACCTTTCAGACAGTTCTAAGTGGCTACCTGTGCAAGTAAACCAGCTCCTGCTGGTTTAGCCTGATTTGATTGAAGGTTCTTGATATCTTATTATTACTAACCCTCCAAGACATGTATAGTGTCCCAGATATAGCCTGCACTCTTTTTGAGCTGGCCTACTGACAATTTCTGGTTAGATACTTCTTTACACTCCTCAGGTGACACTAGGGAGTTACACCACTTTTTGTAGGGTGTTTTATAATTATTTCAAACATATTCTTCCCTTTTCAGAAGATAAAAAGCAAGCACTTTTTTCAATATTGGTATAAATTTGAATCTTTTCAATGAAATTTATGCCATTTGGATTTATAATTAAAATTTGAGTAAATAATTATACAGCATTAAATGGCAATTCAATTTGATAAAGTAGTTTTAAAAGCTATGACAACAACCAAAAATACTCTAGATTTAAACAAAATGATTTCAGATTTGAACAAAATCCAACTCTCAGTATAAAATATACACTCTGTTAACAGGGTTTATTGGCATTAATGGTAAAAATGAGTCAACACAGCAACAAAGGGCTCACATGCAAAGCAAAACAATTCAAAATACAATTCAAAATACATTGATTCACAAAAAATGGTGTGAGTTGACTTTTGGTGTACATATGTTTACTATGTGGATTGGTGACAAAATACACCCAAGCAAGGTGAGTCAAAACTCAATCCACAAAAAAAACACAGTAGCAACTCACTATGTAAACAAAATCACTCACTCAGTGTGTGCAATGTATTGTAATCATGAATGATACCAAGTTATCTAAAATAAGACACACAATCTGAGACATAAATTTTAAAAATATTGTGTTGGGTGCTTAATTTGGCGTAAATCTGGGAAAATGGGTGGAATTATTTCAGGTCTTCTAAAATAGGCGTTGTAAACCAGAAACAACTAATTAAGAAATAAAAAATCTATAATTGGGATATTTGGTGGGAAAAACATTAGTTAAATATCCATATTCATATAAAAGCAAAAATTAAAAATAGGGAGTAACTTAATTGAAATTAATTTAATATCTTATTAAATTCTCAAAATGGAAGGAACACAGCAACAGACTACCATTGCACCTGTTGTGCGCCGCAGTTGTGGTTGCCCCCACGGGTCAAAGAATAGAGTTAGTGCAACCCAAGTGCCTACTCAAAAAGGAGACAGGAGAGGAGAGTTTCATAGTGACGCTGCACTGACACAGCCAATTCAAGAAGCACAAGCTGCTAGGGTGCAGAGCATCAACCCTCAGGTCCCAAAGCTAACCCAAAAGCCCATCAAGGTCACCACCACAAAGAAAGTTAGAAACAAGGAGGTAGAACTTACTTCATATGTGTTTGACGTTGTGTACTGGCAAGAGTTGGTCCTGTCAGCCATGCTGGAGAAGGTGAAGCCTGTACTTGATACTAGCTACAAGCCCTACGTCAGTGATGACAATCAGAAAGAGGACAAGGAGCCTGAGTTATCAGAACTGACAAGGGACAGTTGATGCTCAAAAAGGTTGCTGCGTTTTACACCAAGGTGCCCATGCCCTGTGTTGTGCCCAATGCCAACAAGTCAATCCCCACCACTAAAAAGCCCGCTCAGAGGCGCATTCCTGACATTAAACACATCATTCTGCTTAAGCTAATACATGATTTGGGCAATTACAAGGCAGTCGCAGCCCTTATTGGGGTGGATCCCAAGTACGCTTCCAAGACCTTTCACAGATTAATTAACACAGGTTGAGTTCTTGCTGCAGAGAAATCCATGCACATTTCCACCATGCTCACTAAGGAGCACAAATGGGCAATCTGCCAGTGGATCACCTGGGACTGCCATCTTGAACTGGCAAATATACAGGCAATGGTCAAGTCCACTTTTGGGGTTGAGGCTTCCATTTACTTTTACTACCATCTGCTGAAGATGTGCTTTTCCTGGAAAAAGCTTGGAGTATCTCTGTACAATTGGAATAGCCCAACCAACATTGAGACCCAGAAAAACTACACAGAGGTGTACACTGCCCTCAAAGCCAAGGGAATAGTCAAATTTTGCTATATTGACAAATTGATATTTGCCTCATCTATGCACAATGCATATGGCTATGTCCCCAAAGGCTCCAATGATGGGATGGCTTGGTGTGCTGCAGTCCGCACCACAGCCTATTTGATGATGGCTCTCCTTGGTCCAAAGGGGGTTGAGCTGTACCAAATGATATTGGGTTTGCATAACAGCAGGACCTTTCTATCATTTCTCTGATTGATCCAGGAGCACCTGAGGCGCACAAGCCCTGGCTTCACCAATGTCATTGTGCTGGACAATGTTGGTCTCCACAAGGTGGCTGACATTCTAGAGGAATTTCCATCAATCAACACAAGCATTGCAGTGGGCCCCCAGCAATTGGCCACAGCAAATTTGCGCCTTCTCTTCCTCCCCGCCTATTTGCCCTTCCTAAATCTCATTGAGAAAGTCTTTGGGTGGCTCAAGCAAGTTGTCAAACAAAGAACCCAAACTGGGACCAAGGACCTCTTTGATTTGCTGCAGGCCGGGATCCACACCCTCCCAGCTGAGACTGTGGCCAAATTCTATGGCCATGCTGATTTTTTTATCCCCGCATGACTAGCCAAACAGCCAATCAATTAAAGGCTTAGTGTGTTCAATTTTTTTATATTCTCTAATTTACTATTCAATATTTATTAATTATCATTTTATATTTAGATTTTTCCAAGCCCATAATCATATTCAGCAGGACAATCAATGAAGGTTAGTAATTTATTTATAATATTTTTTATTGTGTCATCTAAGGGTATCCCAAACACTTGATACTAGATTACGCAAACACATTAATATCACTTTTGGAAAATAAATATAATAATCAAAAAAAGTTAAATGTAAAGTGTACAAATCAGAATTAGATTTTATTGAAATATATTATTATGCTTTTATTAAGACCTTCTCTGGGATATATTCTGCAGATCTTGTTTGCTAAAATAAGAATTAGACAAATTTATTATAATAAAAATAATATTAATTGTAATGGAATTATTTGGAAGAGAGAATTTATTAAGAGCGCCTGTAGTGAGTTCTTTTGTATGTACCTACCCCGCAATGGAGGTGGCGCACAACCTCCACTGCCACACTGTGGATGGTAGATACACTCTTATTAAAACATTCACAGCAACTGGTAAAAGGGAGTAGGATCAGGTGCAAATGGAGGAGCAGCTTCTCTGGCAGGGCTGCAAACCCATAGATACCAGCCAGGACCAGGGTGTCCTGGATGACGTGATCCACCGAGTCATACCCAAGGGGGACCTTCTTCCCATCCAGGGAGAGCTTGGCCTTGTCAATTCCTAGGAGGACCCCATCAAGATCCTCCACACTGGCACCCATTCCAAAGTAGAAGAGATACCCAAGGTAAACCACCAGATGAAGCCTTTGCCCAGCAAAGGCTTCTGTAAACTTGCATAATTTATTAAAAACCACACTGATCTTCTTATCATGCTTGGTCTTCACAAAGGTCAGCTTCATGGCTGCAGGGACCCCCATCTTGTTGGCACTTCAGGTCAACTCAAAGTTGACAAGGAGGATTTTTGTCTTCTTGACGGCTGTTGCGTCTGCAACAGCCAATTTTCCCACTGCACGCCCAAAGTTATCCAGCAGGTAAGAAATTGTGTGCTCCAAGGGGTAGCAAAAGCAAGCAGCTGCATGGGCCTGGCCCATCTCTGGTACATTCTTGAATGGGAGTGTTGCCAGGACGTCCCAAACAAGCTCAATATAGTTTACACAGTAAACTTCACTGAGGGATTTGGGTCCAGGCAGACCAGTTGGGCATTCTTGTAGGCAGCAACTGCTCACTCAGATGCCTCCTTGCCATGCACCAGCCCAGCCAATGCCTCCTGCAACATTGGAAATGGCCTATGGACCCTGTCTTTGAGCTCCCTCAAGACAGGGGGTGGCAGAAACAGCTGCCTTGCCACATGATTGGCGTAGTTTGCGTAGAATGTGGCAGGGACAAAGGCAACCAGGACTTAGCAGAGTCCATCATCAATGTTCTCTAAAAAAGGTAAGTATTTTGAAGTTAGTATTAATTTTATTATTTTAGATTACCTTTGTGGTTTTCCTCCTTGCCGGCAGCTTCAGCAGGCTTTGCCATTCTTGGTGCAAGTAATTGTGCCAGCAATTCAATGTCCACGGTTCTTGCACGCTTTGCAGGTTTGAGATGTTCATACATCTCAGGGCCGTCAACCCAGATGGACGGTGCAGAGAGGGCAAAGGACTTGAATTGAAGACCTTCCACAACGTGTTTCTGGACATTTAAAAGCCTTTCAATTGTTGTTTTGGGGCTGTCTGGCATCTTGGCCATTAGTGCCTTGGCAGACACCTTGTCAATTTTGTCCCCTGTAAGGACGGCAGCCTTGACTTTTGCCTTGACCTTGCGGTCAATGTCTTTGATTTTGGCAATTGCCAAGTCAAGATCCTTCAAAAGCTTCTCCAATTCTCTCATTGATTTTTTCCTAACCTTTTCATATGTTTTTATAGCTTTGCCCCAATAAATTCTGTATTATTTTGATACTGTTGCCTCTTTGTTTATTCCTTTTTGTTTTCCCGTTTATCACATTATCCCATCTTTTTACCCATTTTGTATATGTTTTATGCTCATCTCAATATATGTTGTTTGCTTTGTGTTGGCATTGTTTCCTTGATTAACATATTATTTTTGGCGCTTTGCACAGACCCTTGTGAAAATATTAACAAAGATTTGGTGATCAGCTAAATTTAAATTTGGATCAGTAAAAACTTTATCTAAAAAAAGTTAACACATAATCTTATAATTCAAATTTAGCTGATCACCAAATTGTTGTTAATATTTTCACAAGGGGCTGTGTCTGGGTACTAAAAATAACTGTGTTCTGCATCTAGATACATGGCATAGTAAATATATGATTTTATAGAAATAAGCTGAACATAAAGAATAAAACCGAGTATAAACAAAGATAGCATGAACAATTGAAATTCAAAATAAAGATAATATAAAAATAAAAATTTGACAACAGGGGGTTTATTGGGGCAGGGAAGAGTGATGCCTAGTAGGCAGAATAGCTCAAGAAGGAAGACATTGAGGAAGTGCTGGCTTGGGGGGTCTGGGACTGGGTGGGGCTGGAAGGTGGGGGCTGGGGGTAGGAGGATTGCACATGATGGCTGCCATATACTGTTGTTGGTATTCCTTGTCTGTCATTGGCTGGATGGGCTAGTAGGTGGCAGTGGCACAAGGTGGTATGTACTTGTCCTTCCATGATTGGTTGCCCATGTTCACACAGAAGACATTTTGGGCAAACAAGTCAGCCACCATTTGGCAGCCAAAGAGAAAATTGTGGTCAAGGACCCCAAGATAGAGGTCGTTGAAAGCCTGAGGGCGGCGCTCCCATAGTGCGGATCCAATGTTAAAGAACACAACTGTTGCAACCAAGTTTCCAGACTTGCCTGCTAACGTATCTTACAATACACAGGGGGCACTCAATGAGCCGCCCCTTGACGTATCTAACGTTATGGATTAATCTGATGGCAATATTGAATGGCGGGTACTTCATCCTTAATTAGGAGCGCTGCCAATTTGACTTGCTGATTCCCACATAAGTTATTCCTTGGCTTCAAACCTTACATGGAACTTCCCACTATGCCACCCCCTTGTGGCCTTGTGGCTTTCCCCATATAGTATATTAATCACAATATTCTACAATAAACAATACCTTATTCTTATTATTCTGTCCTTTCTATTGGACTGCTGTCTTTCCCAATTCCAAATACTGAATCCTCATTGGTTCAGTTGCAATAGTGGTAGCAGTAGTAGGTTATTGACCTACCTAAAACAAAATCCCCCCAAGAAAGGACGGAGTACGGGCCATATGGCTACTTCCCAACAAGAGACCTTCCTGCCAATCTCCAAGGGGGACATCCCCAACGGGTACGTCATATATCAAGACCAGTTAGTTCTCACCAGCATGTACAATTGGCTCTGCCTCAGGAAGCGTGACACCAGCGTCACCCTGCCCCAGTCAGACCTGTCCCAGCGCATGCTCAACCTTCAACTAGAATCCTTTGCTGGTGGCATCAAGGGGGCCAACATTGTCAGTTGGATCAAGTCTATTGAAACACGCCTTTTCATCTGCCAGGTTCCTAAGCCCATGTGGGTTGCCACTGCGTCTGGGCGCCTCACGGGGCCCGCCGCTGTGTGGTTCACCAACTAGGCCAGCCAGGAACTTGACGTTACCTGGGCAGCATTTTGAGACACCTCCAAGTCCTGTTACAGTGAAACCTTCTCTCCCATTGTTGTGGGAACTCCTTGTCTAGCAATAAAGCAAACTGGTTCCGTCCCTGAGTACCTTGTTGCCTGGCAACAAGCCCTTGCTGCCGCCCCAGAAGCCATGACCAACAGAAACAAAATGCTACTCACTCTGATTGTCAATGGGTTAAAACCTCATATCTGCAAGTGGGTCCCCGTAGGTTGCTGTACCTTCATTGATGACTGCTATAAAGACATTGTGAAGGCTAACAACCAGGCCTCAATGGGCTTCTGTCATACCAGTGATGCTCCACTGCAACCACGTACAACATCTGGCAATGGCCACAGTCAAGTAGGCTGCCGCCAACCACGCCAGCAGGATAATGGGACTAAACGCCCCCACAAGGGGGAGCTTCAGCTAGTGCAGATCAAGGAACCGGGAAAAGCCTGGGGGTTGTAACAACAAGAGGCCTTACAACCCCAGCCGACCCATCCTCTCAATCCCTGCTTGCAAAAAATCCCTGTGACTACAATGTTCACAAAGTTGAAACCCTGGAAGTCTTTCAGGTCCACAGTGACAACCCCGTATTACAAGCAAGCCATTCCTCAAATAAAGTAATACATTTGTCCTATCCCTTCTGTTTCTGTGGGAACACCCACAAATTACTGGTAGATACCAGGGCCAACCACACTATGGTAGACCAGGCGTTTGCTGACTCTCAACAATTAGACCAAGTGCCCAGCAGATTCAAAGCCGTACAAGAAGCTGACTCCCACAGAGTGGCCATCACCCACGAGACAGTACCCTTCTCTGTGAGAATGGGGAACGTCCAGGTTAAGCTCTCTGGGCCAATCATGGCAGGGCTCAGCCACGACGTGATTGCTGGTCTTGACTGGCTTAGGCACAACCACCCCTACATCAATTGAGATACCTCTATCATCACCCTCAACAGAAATGGGGTGGGGTTCCAGATTTACCCTGTGGAAATGAGCAAGTTATTCCATGATACTGTTTTTGTCAGAATAACAGAGACGGGCTCATATGATTTCAAGGGGGGAAACTAGACTTCAACCAATGCTCAGTCAAAGTTATCTGTGCTGAACCACCAGCAGTCCCTCCCTTGACATCTTCATCATCACCAGCGCTCACAGCACTCCTTGAGGAGTACAAGAATGTATTCAGTGAGACACTTGAACAACTACCTCCTCTCCAGGAGATCCAGCATGCTGTACAACTTCAAGAATCCTTACCCAAAGCACAGCCATTATACTGTCTCACACCAAAGAAAGATGAAACCCTCCACCAGCACCTCATGGACGCGCTCAATAAGGGCTCTTCATTTGCCCCTCACTCTCTCCATACGGGGCAGCGGTCTTCTTTGTAGCCAAGAAGGACGGGTCCCTTTGCCTGGTCACAGACTACCGCACCCTAAAAAAGGTGACGGTTGAGAACAAGTACCCCCTGCCGCTGATTGACAACCTGTTCAATACACTTGCAGGTGCAAAGGTCTTTAGCAAGATTAATCTCACTGCAGGGTACAACCAGGTCCGCATTGCACCAGGGGATGAGGCAAAAACTGCCTTCTGCACACGCTATGGGTTGTTTGAGTGTTGTGTCATGAACTTTGGAATGACCAACACTCCATCCACCTTTGCCATGTTGATGAACAAAGCATTTGAGGAGCTGATTGGAAAATGTGTGGTTGTGTACCTTGACAACATTATTGTCTTCAGCCAAGATCAAACCACACACCTCCAACACCTCCGTGCTGTCCTCAACATCCTTTGGAAAAACCAGCTAAAAGCTAAACCCTCCAAATGCGAGTTTCTCAAGTCAGAGCTTATATTCCTTGGGCACAACATCTCTGCACAAGGGATAAAGCCCAACCCTGCAAAAAATCAAGGCAATCACCAGCATGCCACCTCCCACTGATGTGGGCCAGGTGCGTACCTTCTTGGGCATGGTTGCCTATGTGCGCAAGTTCATCCCCAATTGCAGAGAACTAATTGCACCTCTCACTGAGCTCCTTAATACCAAGCAGCGCTTCCATTAGACCCCTGTCAGAGATCAAGTCTTCAAAACGTTGAAGCAAAGGCTCACAACAGCACCAGTCCTGCAGTTCCCCAATCAAAACCAACAGTACAAACTAGAGACTAATGCCTCTGACAGGGCCATAGGGGGCGTGCTAAGGATAGAAACTGACAATGGCGTCTTTCTCCCTGTAGCATATGAGTCCAGGAAACTTACTGACTCAGAACAACGCTACCCCATCCATGATAAAGAATTGGCAGCCATTTTACACTGCGTCAAGAAGTGGCGCTGCTACCTGGAAGGTGTTACCTTCCCACCCCGCGTTCTGACGGATCACAAGTCACTTCAGTAATTTAACATGCAGTCCCATCTGACACGCCGCCAAGCAGGATGGGTGGAGCAGCTATCCCCTTATCAGTTACACATTGAGTACAAACCTGGGAAGGAACTTGTTACCGCTGACGCTCTTTTGCAACTCTACGTAGCGTCCATCACTGGGGACAATGGTTTAGATCTAGATTAGCCCATGCTCTACCTCCGCCCAGAGGCAACCCACTACAAGGGCCTTAACTTGGTGACCATCTCCAAGTTGAAAGACAACAAAAGTCAGTTTACCACCAATGCTGGTAACGTCTGCCATCAGGCAGAGACAGGTGAAAAGACGCCTTACATTCCCACCACACAACAAGGGGACACAATATTTCACTACCACCAAACCCTGGGTCACATCAGGGGGCGTAACCTCTTCAAGATCATGAAACATAAGGTTTGGTGGCCACACATGCATCAAGACATCTTGGATCTCCTTAAAATGTGCGTGTTGTGCAAAAAGAACACGTCCAAACCTGCACCCCCCAAGTCTGTCCTGTCCATCAAGGCCATGGAACCCTTCAAGCAGTGGGCCCTCAATATTGTGGGGCCACTCCCCAAAGACAGACTGGGAAAGAAGTACATTATCACTGCCATTGACTACATCACTTGCTGGCGGCAGTGGCCTGGTTGCAACAACCAATCACACCATCACCACTATTACCCGCTTTACTGGCAAGGAGATTGTGGCCTCCTTTGGGCGGCCCAAACGTCTCATCACAGATGGCGGTCCCAAACTAGTTGGGCATGTCATGAAGGCATACTGCGCCAAGAATGCACTCCAATGCATTGTTACAACTCCCTATCATCCTCAAGCCAATGGACGCGTTGAACAGTTAAATGGATCACTGGTTCAACTGATTACCAAGCTCTCACAAGAGCACCCCAACACTGCATGGACTGAACACCTGCCCATTGCTCTACTCATCCTTTGAACAAGAATCAACAGAGGCATGGGGTTCAGCTCCAGTACCCTGGCCTTCAGAACACCTGACAGTCTGACAGGGGTTAAACAGGGAAAGCTACAGTCCAAAGTCCCTGACAAGCCTCCCCTAGCAACAACCCCATCCCTGGATCAATGGCATGCCAAAGCCCAGGAAATTGAACACAAGCAGATTGCAGGAGGGACAAAGCACCTTGAAGCTAGATATGCTGTAGGTGACCCCGTCTACACCCTCAATCCCAATTCTTCCAAGTTAGAACCCAACCACCTAGGGCCCTTCAAGATAGCTGCAGTCTATGACAATCACACCTACCAACTTGAGGATGCCCAAGGAGACACCAAGAAGCTTCACCATGATTGCTTGCGCCCCTGCTGCGCCATCCCCACACAAAATTTGTTTGTGCAGACCTTCCCAGACCTTCCGCAGGCTCCAGTTCTGGTGTCTGACAACAAGCAGGGGGCAAGGGGGGTTTTGCAACCAAGTTTCCAGACTTGCCTGCTAACTTATCTTACAATACACAGGGGGCACTCAATGAGCTGCCCCTTGACGTATCTAACATTATGGATTAATCTGATGGCAATATCAAATGGCAGGTACTTCATCCTAATTAGGAGTGCTGGCAATTTGACTTGCTGATTCCCGCATGAGTTTTTTCTTGGCTTCAAACCTTACATGGAACTTCCCACTATGCCATCCCCTTGTGGCCTTGTGGCTTTCCCCATATAGTATATTAATCACAATATTCTACAATAAACAATACCTTATTCTTATTATTATGTCCTTTCTATTGGACTGTTGTCTTCCCCAATTCCAAATACTGAATCCTCATTGGTTCAGTTACAACACAACATCATCCAGATGGATGTCAGCATGGCCAGCTGGGTACACTGAGGCCTGGTGTCCGCGTTCCTGGATGGCCTCAAGGGTGGCAGAGCTACCCTCCATATGGTGGCTTAAGAAAACCCAATGCTTTGAATTTGAGCCATCCCAGGAGTTGAGTAATCCACCAAGGATGTGGCTGTACAAGTAGTCATTGTTGAATTCTTGGGTTTATCCAATAGTAGACAAAACCCTTGGCTGAGACAGCCAGAAATAAACCAATAAACGTCCCTTTCTTGACTTTTTTCATTCTATTCTTGGCAGCAGCTTTTCCTTGCTCACCAAAATTGTTGAAAGCTATAGATAGTGTTGTGTTCTGAGGCGCGGCACAGACACACAACAGGGAATCCTAACCTTAGGATTGGATTTGTACTAAGTCTTGGTTAGATGACAGGGAAGGCAATAGCGTTTACCTTGCGGCCCTGGAAGAATAATCTCTACTAGTTGTGGCTAGAGAGAGGCGCGGAAGTGCAGAAGACACAAAGATAAAAATGTGAATAGATCTTAAATTTTATTGGTGAATTTGAAATGTAATATATAGTGGTTAGGAATACCACAAAACACTACCAGGACGATAGGATCACTTGCCACAAGCATGAGTGGGGCAAGTGAGTTGCGCAGAGTCAGGAAACCAAACAATCATACTTCCTGAAGCAGAAGCCAGTTCATTTCAAGAGTCAAACGCAAAAGCGAGAGATTTGTCCTTGAAATGGCCCAACAAAGGCAAAATCAAAACATGGTGAATGCTGTTATTTACAACATTGCCCCCCTCTAGATTGGCCTTTGGGGGGGTGATACTTGAGGAGAAACTTGGTGTGTACACAAGCAAAAGGGGCGACCACTGGAGAGGAGCTTTACAGTGTACTCAGATCCTTGTTTGAAAGTCACTTCTAAAGGACCAATCCATAGGGAGTCCAGTTTGTGCGCACGCCCACCCACACAGTGTTGATAGTACAGGACATGGTCACCAACAGCAAACTCAGGCAAGGGGGAGCGCCCAGCGTTGTCAGGAGAGAGCTCGAGCATCTTAGTCTTATATGCGGAAGTGTAGGCAGTGGCCTGTATATCAATGATACAGTTGACTAAGTCTTTGCTGTGGTTGTCAGGGTTCATGGCCTTATCAGAGGAGAGTAGGGGAACCCCCAAGAGTGACAGAGTGGTGGCTTCACGCCAATACAACATGGCAAAGGGGGAGTACCCTGTGACTTGATGTCTGCTCAGACAATAGGCAAAGAGGGCAGCAGGTAAGTATAGATCCCAATTGGCAGCGTCAGAGTAGGTGAGTTTCCTCATGATAGAAACCAGTGTCAAGTTGGCACGCTCAACTGCCCCATTAGTGGAAGGATTATAGGGGGCAGAGAAGGACTGGTGAGCTCCTAGAGCTTCAACAACAGAGGTTAAAAGTTTGGCATTGAAGTTGGTTCCATTGTCTGACAACAGCACTTGAGGACAGCCATGGCAGTAGAAAACATCCTGCAGCAGGAAGGCAGCAGTAGTCTTAGCAGTGATGTCTTTAGTAGGGCGAGCTTCTACCCACTTGCTGAAGTGGTCAACAGCAATCAGGATAAAGCGGCATCCAGAGCGTGAGCAGGGGAGAGGACCTACAGCATCAATGCTGACAGTATGAAATGCGTGTTGAGGGGGCACCAATTTGAACTTGTGAGAAGCAGCTCGGGGCCTCTGGAGTTGGCAGTCATGGCAACTAGCTATGACATCTGGGATCAACAGGCAAAGATTCTCCCAGAAGTAATTCTTCTGAAGCCAGTCAAAGGTCTTGGCTATGCCTCCATGGCCAGTTTCTTTATGAGCTTGTGACACAAAAGAGAGACAAAGACTGGGACGCACGTATGGCAGGTATTGACCCTGCACCTTCTTGAAGAGTTGGTTGTTGCGTATGAGGGTATCTTCAGACAATTTGGTCAAGGCAAGTCAAACCTCTTCTGTCTCACTTTCCCAGGAAGAAGGGTAGCCAATTAGCTCATACAGGCGATCTGCCTCAGCAGGATGTAGGGCAAGGATGGGCATTTGGGATAGCCTGTCAGCGTTCTGATGTTGAATCCTGGGGGCAATGGAGCACAGTGAAGTCATAACCTTGCAGGCAGAGAGCCCATCTAGCTAAGCGTCCTTCAGGCTCCTTAAGTTGTTGTAACCATTTGAGCAAAGCGTGGTCAGTGACAACAGTGAAATGGGTACCATACACGTAGTGGCAGAATTGTTTGACTGCATGCAGCACAGCAAGGCATTCCTTCTCTGTAACACTATAATTCTTCTCATGCTTATTCAGCACACGGGAAGTATAGGCTACAGGGTGGTCCACACCTTCATTGTCAAGTTGAGCCAAGATAGCCCCAATAGCAAGGTCACTAGCATCAGTGTACAAGATGAATTCCTTATTGTAATCAGGGTACACTAAAATAGGTGCTTCTTTGAGTTTCTGTTTTAGAGTCTCAAAGGCTTGCTGTTGGCTGGCGGTCCATTTGAAGGGGACATTACACAATAGTTGGACCAGGGGTTCACTAGTATTGGCAAAATCAGGGATGAATTGTCTATAGTAACCCATCATGCCCAGAAAGACTTGTACTTCTAGTAGGTTGGTGGGCAGAAGCATTTTGTCAATGGCTTCAACCTTCTTGGTCATAGGACAAATCCCAGTTTGGGTTACTTCATGGCCCAGGAATTCAAGGCGCTCTTTAAAGAAAGCACACTTAGAGAGCTTTAACTTGAGGCCAAATTCTTGGATTTTTATGAACACCTCTTTAAGATTGGCTAGGTGATCTGTGAAAGTTGCGCTGAAGACTGTTATATCATCTAGGTAGACTAAGACACACAACAACTTCAAATCACGCAGGATGGAGTCCATGGCCCTCTGGAAAGTTGCCGGGGCATTACAGAGCCCTTGCAGCATGCAGGTGGGTTCAAACAGTCCTTCTGATGTGATGAGCGCAGCCTTCAGACAGTTTTTAGGAGAGAGGTCAACTTTTTAGTAGCCAGACGCCAAGTCCATGGCAGAGAAAAACTTAGAACCTCCAAGGCGTAAAAGAGCGTCATCAATGAGCGGTAAGTGATAGGAATCTTTCTTGGTTAGAGAATATAACCTTTGATAGTCCATCACAATCCGGTGACCTCCATCCTTATTCTTTAAGATGAGCAGAGGGAAAGCCCAGGGACTTTGAGAGTAAGCTAGCAGTCCAGCATCCAGCAATTGTTTAAGCTTCTTAGAAACCTGCACATCTTCCACTTGGCTGCGGCGGTATGGCTTGGCACAAAAGGGGGGAGCATCTCCTGTGTCAATCTGATGAATCACACCTTTGGCTAGCCTGTAATCACTCATATCTTTAGCAAAGATGTCTGAGAACTGGTCTAGTAAATCAAGCACCTTTTTCTGTTGGACCAGGGACAACTGAGGGAAGTCTTGGGCAGTGAACAGGGATAGGACTTGAGGCTTGTTTTTGGGTAGGTTAAAGTCTTTAAACGTTCCAAAAGGGTGAAGAGACAGGACATCAGGAGCATATAACAACTTTCTGTAACCAACAACCTGTCCTCTGGATACTGTCATAGGAAGCGCAGTAAGTTTGGCAACTAGTAATTGAATGGGATCCTTGTGGGAAACATCCAGAATTCCAGGACAAAGGTAAGACTTGTAATGCCACAGCAAAGGAGGGGAGTGCAACTCTAAGAAAGTCTATTCAGGTAATTCATACAATATCTGGGAATCTAGGATAGCCTGAGAGCCTGGAGGGATAGTGACAGCAGACGTGGCCATGAGAGGGATACCTAGATGCAGGGCAAGCCATGGGAAACACTTCATGTTGGTGGAATGGGTGCAATATTTTAGGGTGAAACCCCCAGTGGGGTATTACAGTGTACATGTCTTCAAACGTTTACCAGGAACTTTGATTGGCTCCTCAAAGATCAGAGGGACTTTTTATCCTAAGATAGAGAGATAACTATCCTTTAGTTTGATGATCCCAATATATTCCCAAAGGAACTGGGTACCAACCAAAAGGTCATAGCTCTCATTTTCTAGAACAACAACCAATGCAGCCAACAGGAGTTTACCAAACCACATTGGTAAGGCAGAGTAAGCACCAATGGCGCAAGTCATAGAGAGACCAGCGGTGCCATAGGATTGATGGTAGTTGAGATCAGGGACCAGCTTAAGTTTCTTCATCAGTTTAGAAGAAACAACGTTAACAGGAGAACCAGTATCCAGGACAGCTTTGATCTTGACCTTTTGGATAGATATCTCTACTCAGGTGGTGGTGCGTCCAAAGGGTGGAAAAACAGCCAAGATATCCTGTGCCTCAGCTAGTTCCTTGTCCCATTTCTCAATCATGCATTGTAGTCCCAGAAACTCCTTATATACAGTCTGGAGAGGGAGTGAGACAGATACATTCTTGAAAACGGCGTCTGCAACTTCAGCAGCTTCCTCTGATGATTCCACTAATACAGGGGACCGTTTTGCCTGAGTAAGATAGGGGCAGGAGACAACTGCTTTGGCCTCAGACGAGGGCTTGGTGGTAGTTGTAGGCTTCCCAGATTGTAGCTTGTAGGGAACTGCAATAGTCTCAGGGACAGCAAGAACAGAATACCTGTATGCATCATGGTCTTCAACATCAGATTCATCCACATAAGAATTGTCAGAAATTTCATAGAACAGGAGGAGGATAAGAGGTGCTTCATCATCAGCATGCTCAGAGTCAGTAGCAGGCAGGGGTGTAGGAGGAGACTGGGAAGAATTGTCAACCAAGAGCGTCTCCGCCTCTAGGTTGACTGTTCTTTTCCTGACTGATCCTTGGGATCAGCTCCTTCAACCCGCAGATTGGTGCAGACGCAAGAGTGGTGGCCTATCTGACCATAGTTGTGGCAACCCTGACGTCAAGGAGGAGTCTGGGAGTTCATAGTGAGGATACAAGGGCCGCGAGAAGAGGAGCCAGAGTTGAAAGCGGCACAACTTTCCCAAACAACTGCCCCAGAATGGGTAAGATGCATATCTTGGAGCAGTGTTTTTATGCTTTTCATGGAAGACAGCATAGCCTTGTGGGCCTTGAAATGGAGGCATAGGAGTTGATTCACCCTGAGGGCCTGGACGCAGGCCATATATGCTTCATGTGCCGTCAATTGTCTGCTTGTTATTAACTGTTGTCCCTCCATGTAAAATCTGTCTGCAAATTCAGCTAATGTCTCTTTGGGCTTGAAGGATATGCGCATGAAAGCATCCTTTTTCACCTCCAGGCTAATATCACCACCAAACTTGTCAATCAGGAGCTGTTTCATGTCCTCCCAGGTCTCAATGGAGGGCAGCTCTGGTACGACTACCTCTTGACAGGTTGGGTGTAGGCAAGTCAGAATATGTTCTTTCTTGAATTCATCTGATGCTTGTCTCATAGCAGTCTTGTAAATAGTTAAGAAAGTTGCAATAGTTGAGGTTTTGGGATCAAAGACTTGCTTAAAAGTAGGCTTGAAGTGTGCCTCAGGAGTTGGACCACCATTGTTGCTATTGAGTACATTTATGCGTGGGGAGAACTCAGCTTCAGATTTGGGGGGGGTTGTCTAGCCCATAGTTGCCAAACGCTTTCTTCAAGGGTTGTCAGAGTCTTTGATGATTCTGGCACCCGTAGTGTTGGCTAGAAAAGTCTGTTGTTCAGTCACATCTAGGCGTTCTCCTTGGGTAGTGACAACTGTGGAGAGTTCAGCCAGTTGCAAAGTAAGGGATGGCCCCACTGATAGGCAAGGGGCAAACTTGTTGTTTACCAAGTCAATCAGCTCATTCATCTCCTGTACGTCTCTGTCCAACTCAGTCTGGTCTTGTTTCAAATAGTCCACCTCATTAGCTAGGGCAATCAACTCCCTAGCGCAGTGGATTTGAGGAGCCCCATTCAAACTAGGACAACATCCATCTTCCTCAATAACCCCACGTAGACTAGCAGCGGCTGTCACTTATTCACGTAAAGCAGCAATTTCCTGCTGTAGCTCAGTAACTTGAGCAGTTAGCGCAAGAACCTGGGGATCAGGTTGAGGCGTTTCAGTAGGACGTCCTTGGCTACAAGTGGAAGCACGTAATTCCTGGATGGCTTCCCAGATTCTCTGCTCTCTGTCCTCCAGATCATCAGCAGGAGGAGAAGGCAGAGCATCAGGTTTGGGAGAGGACAGCTCATTCACCTGATTCTGAAGTTTGGCAATAGCAGTGGCAGTGGCAGCTCTTTCTTGATTGAATTCTGCACCAAGCTCATTTAGACCTTGGGCGGCAAGGTCAGCTACCTGTTGCAATTGCTCAAAGGAATAGACACTGAATGCATTGAGCTGTTGCACTAGGCGCTCAAAATCAGAGAGATAAGCATTTAGGGTGGAGTCTACTTGAGTGCGCCAGGGTTATTCTAACTGATGAAACTCATGTAGTTGCTCCCTAACGTACTCAGGGATGGACTGGCGTATTTGCTCAATGGAATTAACTAAATGTGTTTGAGAGGTGACCAAATCACACTGATTGTCAGATATCAGGGAAAACAGGGAATGAAGCCATTGTTGGTAGGCGGCAAACTGGTCCCAATGATGAGTAACAGCTGCTTGTAGAGACAAGATTTCTTAAACTGGAGTCCCAACACCATCTGGTGATGGGCCAAGGTTGGCTGTACAAAGGATGAAAACAGATTATCAGTGGAGCCAGCCTCTGAAAGGAGGTGTTGTGGAAACTGAAGGGCCACAATTAACTCATAGTAATTGGCACAGCTAAACTGTAACTGAAGGCAAGGGATGGTTCCGTCCCAAGCTATCCCAAGGGCTACTGCCATGACTTGTTCCAAGTCAGGGGTACCCATAGGGTAAGCAACTAGGCGGGGACCATTCCCAAGGTTCAGTACAGTAGGGACAATAGGCGGGTTGGCGATGTCCTCCTCAATAAGAGGGCTGGTAATTTCAGGTGAGGTCAACTTCCAAATAGGTGGAGGCAAGGGACCTTCAAATAGAGATGCAAAAGGGATAACCAAGGGCTTACAGCCCCTGTAGTGAGCACCATTTTTGTTGTGTTCTGAGGCACAGCACAGACACACAACGGGGAATCCTAACCTTAGGATTGGATTTTTACTAAGTCTTGGTTAGATGACAGGGAAGGCAATAGTGTTTACCTTGCAGCCCTGGATGAATAATCTCTGCTAGGCGTGGCTATAGAGAGGCGCAAAAGTACAGAAGACACAAAGATAAAAATGTGAATAGAACTTAAATTTTATTGGTGAATGTGAAATGGAATATATAGTGGTTAGGAATACCACAAAACGCTACCAGGACAATAGGATCACTTGCCACAAGCATGAGTGGGGCAAGTGAGTTGCACAGAGTCAGGAAACCAAACAATCATACTTCCTGAAGCGGAAGCCAGTTTATTTCAAGAGTTGAACGCAAAAGCAAGAGATTCGTCCTCAAAATGACCCAACAAAGGCAAAATCAAAACATGGTGAATGCCAATATTCACAGCAGATAGCTTATAATACAAGAAAAACATGACATCATCTGACAGACTAGTCAATCATTGGACCAGGGTTGATTCAATGTCTAGATCATATGGGGAATCCTTAGCGCCATCCCATTGGTTGCCGGCAAAATTGGTAAGAACCCGTATGGAAGCCATCTTTCTGTACATCCAGAGCTGCACCATGCGCTCAGACACCCAAATGCCATGGTGTGCAAGTTACTTCTGGACCTGGGTCAAGGGAAGCTTGGGGTCCTGCCGGAGGAGGTCAAGCATTATTGGGTAGGCCTCAGTTATCTGGGACTCCATGGCCTTCTTTGGCTTCTTGGCTGTCCCAATCAGATTCCCTTTATTCATTAGGTTGTTGAATTCCCGCATAACAGTAGCTCAGGTAAATTGCAACTGGTCAGCAATCTGTTCCCAGGACAGACCCTGTAGATTCAGTGCCACAATTTCCTGAAGAATTTGGGCAGTGATGATTTGTTGCTTGGGGCGCTGGGCTGGGAGAGCTGAAGCCTGATTGGCTGTAGGGGGGCAGGTTGGCTGGTGGCAGGAAGTTGTTCCAAATCAAGGTTGCCATCCTGATTGCTTGGTTGACAGGCAGCTTGTGTGGGGGTGGGTACGGGAGCAGGGGAAGAGCTAGATGCTAAGTGACTCTCAAACAAGTCAAAGCCATATGGGTTGGGGGTCCAGTACAGGTTGGCTTCCTTGTTACCTGCCTCAAAGGCTTGGGTGTAAATGGGTGCCTTTACGTTCTGAGCCTCACCTCCATTGAAGCTGGCTTGGCTGCTGGTGCTGTCAAAAATGTTGTTGTTAAAAACCATTGTAAAAAACCTAGGATAAAACAACTAAAAGTAGAAAATTTAAAATTTAATGATTTATTTTTATTATAATCTCGAGTTCACATTTAGAAGGTTCTCAAAACCATTTCATACAGATCAAGATCCATAAAAATTAATAAAATGCCTCTGTTCCTAAATTGAATAGCTGTTGATTGGCTGTTAAACTGTTATATTTCTTTTTTAGGCTTCTCATACTACACATCTTGTGTGAGTTCATTTTGTTTTGTGCTTGTGGAATCTTGCTTCTAGATTGCTCAAATTTTGTTTTATTTTAGTCCTTCTGTTGCACCTCATATGAATCCTGGTTGGATTATAATATACTCTGGAACAGCGTCCATCCATTTCACTTGTTGTGTCAGTTCATTTTGTTTGTGGTTTAAATTACACCGCTTGATGTTTGATATAATTTTGTATAATGGGCTAGTGAAATTTTGTTTTTTGTTTGACAGTTCATCTATTAACCAAAAATATTTAAATTATTTGAATCCTGAATCTTGCGCAACTTGAATTTCACTCAAATCTGAAATCATTTTCTTTAAATCTGAAGTATTTTTGGTTGTCGGCATTGCTTTTAAAACTACTGTATTGAATCAATAATTAAACAGCATTTAATTACCATTCGGGTTGGCAGTTTGAAGAAATATATACAGTGTAGATGAAAATACCCCCTTTGCATTAATTATGTTGATAATGAAACCAGAACACAGTTCATATTAATAGGGTGAGACAGTCAAAATAAGGGTAATTGGTAGGTGATTATAAAGAATGTAAATTCTACTTAATACTAATAATCTAAAAAATATATGATGTATGATTTTCACATTTAATAATAATGTAAAAGCTAGCAATTATGTTGCAACCAGAATCAACTACCTGCCTGCTAAATTATCTTACAATACACAGGGGGATCTTATAAAGCTGCCCTGTTATATATCTAATAGCATTGGACATCCTGCTGCCAATGTTAAAATATAGACAATAATGCCTAATTAGGTGTACAATCAATTTCTAAGTGCCAATCTCTCAATTAGATGTTTGCCACTCACATAATACTTAGATCCTGCCACAATGCCATCCTCTGGTGGATTAGTGGCTTTCTCTTCTGGTATATTAACTGCTGTTTCAAATAAAGTTACATCTTATTCTATTATTTGTTCTTTTCTATTAGACTGTTGTCTTCCCCAATTTTAATAATGATGTCAAGTTTATACTTCTGGGAAGTATAGTAAACAAAATAAAGGGGAAGATTAAGAAGAGAATGATACTTTATTGAATATGAATATAGAATATTATATAGTATCATGACAAGCCACATGTTGTCCATGTACGTCATGGGGCTTATCTGAGTAATGTTCCTCTTGAGTCATGAGGCTTAATCAAGTTGTGTTCCATTTAGGACCTGGATTGAGTGATTCCTGTCATAGATGGTTAACTGATAATGGTGCCACCGGTTTATTGACTGGACAGTGAACCATTCAGTTGTCGCTTGGTGATTTACTTGGGGTGTTAATTCCCTGAGAGGGAGTAATTGAAGGTGTTGCTACATCTCCCCCTGAGGTGCTGGAAGGCGGAGCCTTGGGAATTTTCTTGAGAGTATCTGGTATGCGGGCTTGGTATTAATCCAGTTTGGTGTTGGGTACAGGGAGCCTTGAACTTTTTTGGGCTGCCCTTGCCTTATACAAACAGAGTTGGTTGTGATGCATAAGTTTCAGTTCAGTTTGAGCTCCAATTTCTTTGATGAGGTAGGTGTTATTGGGCTTCAATTCCATGACAATGCCTGGTCTGCGTAACCCTGGGTCTAATTTGTGTTGGTCGTGATTGACGACCCAGATCTTGTCTCCAACTTGGAACCTTTCTTGTTGCAATGGGGTTGCTTTCTGCTGGAACCTTTGGTGTTCCATCACTTCTTGGTCCTTTCTGGCTTGTAGTACCTTTGGGTCATTACTGTCTGGTATCTTCTTTGGAAGTAGCAGTTGTGGTCCCGCGGTTGTACTGAAAAGTGAGAGTTTTTGACTATAGACAAGCTCATAGGGGCTTTTGCCTGTATTGCGGATGACTTGTGTTCTAAAGACCATAAGGGCGGTTGGTAACATGTTGACCCAGTCTTTTGGATTGTTGGCAGATAACTTACTGAGGGCTTTTACTAGGGAGCCGTTTAGTTGTTCTACACATCCATTTGCTTGTGGGTGATATGGGCTGGCTGTGATATGTTTTATTCCATTTTTGGCAAGATAGATGTTGGTGTCAATAGCTTTGAGTTCAGTGCCTCCATCTGTGATTAAGAGGTCAGGCTTTCCAAACTTTGCTATGATCTTCTTGCCAATGAATTTTCTCACATTGTTGCCTTTGTGCTCTTTTGTGGCTTGTGCTACAGGCCATCTGGTTGCATAGTTAATGGCTGTGATGATGTACTTCTTGCCTTTGATTTCACTGGGAATAAGTCCCACAATATCCAATGATCATACCCTGAAGGATTATGTGATGGATACAGGTACTACTGACTTTGGTGGTACTTTGGTTTGGGCGTACTTCTCACAGACTTTGCATTGCTTCAGTACCTCTCTGATATCATCTAGCATGTTGGGCTACCAGTAGCGTGTCTTGAGGTATTCATGCAAGTTTCTGCTATGGGTGTGTCCCAAGTCTCTGTGATATTGGAGAATTTTGTCAATCTTTTGTGTTGACAAGACGTAGGGTACAGTGTCACCATTTGAGAGTATTTAGTGAAGGGTACCATATACGTTTTTGAACAGATGTTTGTTCTTGAGGACTTTCTCTAGATGTCCATTAGTGTGCCAGTTGAGAACCCTTCCTGGAGATTCCCCATGATTAAAATGGGCCAGTCAGGGTTGCCATCAGTACAAAGTATGTGTTTATTGTATAGCCTTGATAGGGCGTCTGCAGTAAGCATCTCCTTGCTGAGCTTATATTCAATTTGCATGGGATATCTCTGTATGAGACTCATCCATTTGACTTGTCTTCTTGACAAGTGCTGTTGTGTCTTGAAGAATATCAACAACTTGTGGTCAGTGAGTACTTTGAACATCTGTGCTTTCTCCAGATAGCATTGTCATTTCATGAGGCAATGTATGATGGCAACCAACTCCTTATTGTGTATGAGGTATCTTTGTTTGCCGTCTGATAGATTCCTTGATTCATATGCCACAGGAAGGAAGTTATTTTGGACCATTTGAATACAGAGGACTCCTCCTATGGCATAATCAGAGGCTTCAGTTTCTAGCTCGTAGATACCCTCACAGTTTGGGTATTGTAGGATGGGGGCAGTAACCATGTGTCCCTTCAGTTGGCAGAAATGTTGGTCTTGTAAGGGTGCCCAGACAAATTTGGTTGTTTTCCTGGTGATGGCTGACAAGGGGGCTGTTAGGGCGTCCCAGTCAGGGATGAACCTGTGTACATAGGCTATCATTCCAAGGAAAGTTCAGAGTTTGCTCTTATTCCTTGGGGCTGGCATCTCTGTTATAGTGCGTATTTTGTCTGTATCCGGTTTGATATCATCCTTGCTGATGATATGGCCAATGAATGAAAGCTCAGTCAAGAAAAACTCACATTTAGACAGTATGGCAATCAATTGGTTTTCTTCCAGGGTACAGAGGACTGCACAGACGTCTTCCCAGTGTTGTTGCAGGTTGGGACTGTAAATGATGATGTTGTTCAGGTAGATGATTGCTCTTTTCCCAATGTGTTCCTTGAATACTTCATTCATGAAGGTTACAAAGATATTGGGAGCGTTTGTCATGCCAAAATCAAGGACAACACATTCAAAGAATCTGTATTTAGTTTGAAATGCGGTCTTTGGAATGTCTTTAGGTTTCACGCAAATTTGGTGGTAAACTGCTGTCAAATCAATTTTTGTGAAGATTTGGGACCCCCCCAGGGCATCAAAAAGGTCATCAATTAGGGGCAGGGAATACCTGTTCTTTATTGTGACCTTGTTGAGGGCCCTGTAGTTGGTGACCAGGCAGAGGCCTCCATCTTTCTTTGCCACAAAGAAGACAGTGGCACCAAAGGGTGATTTTGAGGGTCTGATGAGGCCTTTCTTGAGTGCTTTGTTGAGGTACACTTTTAGGGTGTTGTCTTCTTGTGGTGTGAGGCAGTAGATGGGTTGTGCTTTAGGCACATTACCTTTTAGGTTGATCTTGTGTTGTATTCCTCAATCAGAGGGCAACCCAGGTAGTGTTTCTTGGAATACAGAGGGAAATTAATTGACTGGCTGGTTTCTAATTGGGTTCTGTTTGTGTTGAGTTTCTGTATTTTTGAAGTGGTTGATCTCATGCGTACATGTGCTCCAATTGATTTTTCTGTTGTCAGTTTCTTTTTCTGTTTTCATGATCTTTACAAATATGTGGTCCCTCATGAGGGTGTCAAGGTGTGTTGGGTACATGTGATGGTAGACTTCTCCTTGCTGAATGGTGAGGGTGGCACTGTCCCAGTCAATGTGAGGTTTTATCTTTCTCATCCAATCCAAGTATGACATTGTATTTGGTATTATGGGGCTGCTAATTGTTGTTTGTACATCTCCAATTTGGGCACGGAAAGGTTTTGTCTCATGGGTAACTGGTGTGCTACGGTTGTCTGCCATGATGACTTTCTTGATGCTACTTTGGGTGATAGGTAACTTCATGAGGTCTGCAAAACTCTTGTTGATTAGCAATTGATCAGCTCCAGTGTCAAATAGTGCTGTGCCCTAGTATTTGCAAAAACAGAAATGATATATAAGGAGTTCATTTCCTGTTTGGGCGGCAAACAGTAAGGGATTGCTGGAGGGAACTTGGATCATGTTGATTGAGTCCACATCCTGTTCTCTGTACAAGTCTTGTAAAGTGGGGGAGGGCAGCTTGCCTAAGCACTCCCCTGAGCTTTTCCCTCCTTGTTGGTATCTTTAGTGCTGGCCTGGTTGGCTTGTGCAGTGCAATTCCTGTTTCAAGGTTGGGTGCTGTGAGCTTGGTTACTTTGCTTATTGGGGTGAGGCTTCCTTCTAGCTGCAGGGGTTTCCTTACGCTTGTTGATGGCGTATAGGTTGTCAGACTTCTGAGCTGCGCGTTTTCCTTCCAGGAATACATCCTCAAGATTCTTGTAGCAAGTCATGTTGAACTGACATCTAATGTGTGTGGGAAGGCCATTGTAGAAGTCCAGTTGTGGCCCAGGTTCATCAAAGTTGATGGTGTTGGGTGCACAGTCACATAGTACTTCATATACGGCAATGTATTATTCAGTGGTTCCTGTCATTTTGAAGGTTCAAAGTTTGGTCATGATAACCACGTCTGAGTCCTTCATGGAGATCTTTTTGAGGAATGCGGCCTTAAACACTTCACAATTTTCTTTTTGGTCAGGGTGTTGGGCTAGTCATTCAGTTACAAAACGTGAAGCAGTGCCTGTGACGCGGAGGGCAATCTTGCTGACCCAAAGTCTTTGGGGGTACTCCACTTGTTCAAACTTGCTCTTGGTGCTGTTGATATAAAGAGATGTGTTTTCACGGTGTAGTACTGTGAAGGCGCCAATTTCAGCAGTACGTAAGCGTTGAAACACAATATTGGGTATCTCAGGTTGTGTAGGTGCTGTTGTGGTTGGCATGGTAGGGAACAGTCTGCAGGCTTTGAGAGCATTGTACTGGTCAATGGGTACAAGGACGTTATTGTAGATGACAAGGCCTGGGGGAATATCTTGTCCTACTTTGTAATCTCTCCAGCTGTTAGGGAGTGACATTATTTGGGTTCTTTTCTTGGGAGGAATTTTTCCTTTGAGTTGGGTAGGTATGAATAACCTACCTGTGCTACCACTTTCAAGTTTATACTTCTGGGAAGTATAATAAACAAAATAAAGGGGAAGATTAAGAAGAGAATGATACTTTATTAAATATGAATATAGAATATTATATAGTATCATGACAAGCCACATGTTGTCCATATACATCATAGAGGTCATGGGGCTTATCTGAGTAATGTTCCTCTTGAGTCACAAGGCTTAATCAAGTTGTGTTCCATTTAGGACCTGGATTGAGTGATTCCCTTCATAGATGATTAACTGATAATGGTGCCACCGGTTTATCAACTGGACGGTGAACCATTCTGTGCGCCACTTGGTAATTTACTTGGGGTGTTAATTCCCCAAGAGGGAGTAATTGAAGATGTTGCAACACTGAACTACAAATAGTTCAGCTGCAACAAATATACTGTAAATTCAGAACCTAAAGGTAAAAATGTGGGATTTTCAAATTGTTTTTGCGTGAACTCATCAACTTAATGGAGTAATTTTCATCCTAGAAAAACTTATTTTTATATAAAAAGATGAAAAGTATTCCAGTAAGTTGGCTAGTTCATGCAAAAACAATTTGACAATCCTGCATTTTTACCTTTAGGTTCTGAATTTACAGTATGGTGTGTAAAATATATTTAAATAATATCAAACTGGTCATATTAAAGTGTGTAATATTCAAGATTTAATGACAATAATTATCCTGGTTATTTGTGATCAATCAGCCCAACCTCAAATCATTCAATTTAAATATTTCTATTCCAAAAATAAAGCCTGGCAGTGGAATTTGTACTCTGTCAAGTAGGTGGTAGGCTTCATTACCATCCTGATAATAAATCTGTGATAAAACTTTGGTCCAAGCAGATTTTGCCTTGTCTAATTCTTCTATTGCTTTTGTACACTTTCAACAGGTTTACCAGCACCTGTTAACCCTACCACAGAAATTTTTGTGAATTCTTGGCCCAAATTATAATTTCACCTGGTTAATCATTTACACTATACTTTTTATCAAATATCCTTTAACCCCTACCTACAAGAATTTTACTTTGGAGAATATTCTTCTATCAGACCCCCTAGTGCAAACAAGATAATCAAACCAAATAAATTGGGAAAGCATTTGGTACAAAATTCAACCAAGGCTGTTCATAAAAAAATGCAATTATCTGCCTGCCTATTTAATGCCTATGACTCCACTGCTTGCCCTCAAAGTCCAACTGCCCCCAATTTTTTTACTAATAATAAAGCCACCTTCAACCAATTTTTGAAGTATTTTACACTATTATTTTCATTGATTTTTTAGTCCCAACAGTTCCTGTCATTAGCTCTTGGTCAGGCAACTGTGATAAAATTTGCTGTACAAATGAAAACATGAGAATTTAACTGGGGCCAAATGTTGCTTTTTAAATGTTCTAAATGGCTTTTTACTATAAATCAATTGTTTTTTCTTGAAACACTTAGTTAAAGTTGAATAATAAGTATTATGTATTTTCATGATGCATCAACATCTATATTTACTCTCTCTCTCAGGAAAAAAATTCCCTTAAAATCACCCCAATGAATGTATAATTGGTAGCGTCCTTATCCAGAGCTCATGTGGTACAGGAATCAATTTTTTGAATCCTAATAGAAACATTAGCTGGACAAGCCCCATTAATACTATGACATATATAAACATCATGTAGAAGCCTTTAATAATATATAAGCATCTATCTTCATATGAAATAAGTTTCATTCTCTTCTTAACTTTCCCTTTATCTTGTTTTAAATACTTTCAACAAGTATATACTAAAAAAATTTTGAAGTTTAAATAAATTAAATTAAATCCAATTTTAAAATTGAAAAATTGTTGGCTTGAAACCATATGAATCCTAACTTTTTCATGCATACAATCAATTTTACCACAGTTGCTCTTGGCTCTTGTTAGGGCACCCACTATCTTATGTTATAAAATTTAGTAAAATTATATGGTGCTTATCCTCCAGCATTACAGCACATCCTGCACCTATGTATGCTGCACTTATTACAGAACTTGGTATTTTGTCAATCTGCATATTCACACTTAACAACAAATCCATGATATTACTGAATAAGATCCTGGTGTTAGGCTCTTGTGGTTCATATTTTGCAGCTCACGGGCCACAAAGATACATTCTAGAGAAAATCCAGGTTTTGGCTGGGTTAGATTGCTATATTTCAGGTGATAAACTCTTTAAAAAGAGAGCTATGTTAAAATTGAAGGTGTTTAAGCTATTTCACCAGTTTACTAATGAGATCATTGGATTCTGTTGTGTACATCATGGACTCTGGATAAAAATTACAATCTTTGGTTGATGTAGCTCCTGAAAAAGCTCGGTGAGCTCTCCTGGAAAAACTCTTTTCTCTCTTGAAAAATTATATAAGTCCTCAGCTCTCTTTATCTAATCCACATTTTCTAACTGACTATGAGTAAGTAGCTCATAATTTCTTCTAAAAATGTTCTGCTCAATAAGGTTTAGGGTATGTCAAGATTTGGGGTCTTGAGGAAAGATCTTTATTGTTCATTATAGTAGGGATGTTGATATAGATTGTATGAGTACAATCTTTGCTACCAATCAGGTCTCAGGTGAGGCTACAGCCTGGCGGTATCCCAAGTCCATAGGAGAAAACACACAGGTCTGCAAGTAAACAGCAGTGCACTCTACTTGGATACTTCTGACTACTAGGCTTTGGATAGTAGTGATACAACAATAGATATTCTTTAATCTCTACCTTCAAGGGTGAATATTCTGCTCAATCTCTAATCAGGAGAGCACCTTATATAGGGTGGATAAGCCCTCTTGCCAGATTATAATCTGACGCTTCCAACTCTTACTAGTCAGTCTATCTGTTCCCCAGACTGCTAGTTTCAGCCCCCAGAGTTAGGCAGCCATGCTGATCTGGCATGGGACTTCAATAGATTACCAGACCTCATCTTAACTCATCAACGTATTGGCAGCATCTGGTTTGTGTTTTATGCATATGCAAGTTTGGTTACCCTGTCAGCTGGGTTTTTGCATCATACATTATGCTTATTAAATGACCTTCTGTATTGGTCATAGAATTTGAGGTGTCTCCAAGCACAAACGTTTGGAAGGAACCATCTTGCATTATTATTCTTGGACATTCCATCTTATTAGCTGAAAGGCATTCTGTGCCTGGGATTAGGTATCATCAAGCTTATTCAATCAGGGTCAATCCAATGGGAGGATCAGAATTAGATCAGGATCAATCTTTGGAGTAATACTCAATGTACTGATTAGCCGAGGCGTGGGGCAGGATCTGCTGATGCTTTTCTTAATATTTCCAGCTGTATGGCAATTGGCTGTCTAACCAATCAGCCAGGGGAATAATGGTCAAGTCTACCATATTATTCTGGAGTCTTGGCATTTCCCCGGCTAGACTGGACCATATATTCTTTCTTTGCCCTGAGACCTTGTGCATATGGATAACACATCAAATTACCTCAATTATTAAAAGCAAGACAGACGCTAGACAGTACATTGCAGAGATGTCAGAGGAGGAGCGCAAGGCATTCTACAACCTTTTGGTTAAGGCCAGACGGGCTTTGATCCAAGGCCTTCAAGATGCTGGTTCTGAATCAGCATTTACTGGGTTGGAAGACCCTTTCCAATCAAATACTCCGGAAGACAGCAAGCAGTCAGAGGGGACTGACACAACCGCTTCCAGGAAGCGTCCAATAGAAGATCCAGTCAATGAGTGTTTGCCTAAGAAGGCTACTCAGGCTTCCAGTCAGGCCACAGAAGGGCAAGAATTAGTCGTGACTCAGGCTCAAGATTGTTATGACGCCTTTGGAGGGACCCAAGAGTCTGTGTTCACGCAATTCTTTCTGGGAGAGGAAGGATTCTCTGTAAAGAATCTGTTTCTAGGTAAGGATATCATTCCTCTGCTTCTTTTTGTGGTGACGCAAAAGCATCCTTGGTTGGATATGAAGAAACAAATTCAGAAAACGGCCAGTGGATTTTATGCAGTAGAAGACTTGTCCTCTCAGCAGGATGTCTTGCAAGTATTGGCCAATCTTCTAGCAGACCCGGCAACTGTGAGGGCAGTGGAAATGCCAATCTTGGGGTTCATCCTTGATTTTGGCCTTGAATTCCTTAAAAGCTGGATCTTCCCTTTGGATCCTTTCCCAAGGTATATAGTTCCTTGGGAGTTGAAAACTCCAATGTGCGGGACAGCCACATTTGCAGGGCTACTAGAAGGGCCTGGAAGGCACTTCATTGTGGCAACAAGAAGCTGGCTTTTTGTGGGATGGCCTTGTGTGAAGATCTGCTCTTGACCCCAGATCTTTGTCTGCCTATGGGGACGTTTGACAACATGGTGGCACACTAGGAAAAATATCACAAGATAGGTGGCATCCAAGCTCTTTTGCTGTGTATCTACCAATAAATTTCTGACTTAATGCTTGACTGCATGGTCCTATTGTGCTGCTTCCCTCTGGACGCTGGGCTCTGTTAGTTGGACGCCCAGCAGGCCTCTATTCCTCTTCTGCTTGATCAGTACTTGCAGAAGACAATTGCAGTTTGTAGAGTGTGGCTGCAGGTTGCTACTTCCTTTTTTTTCAGAGACCATAGTTTTCCATTTATTCCTGTTTGTAGCATGACTCAGTCAGGAAGACAGCGCCAGACTTTGCAGGCCCAGGAGAAGGTGGTGGAGCGTCAAACGTCAGTGGACCAAGAACCTAGTAATAATGGAGAGACTGAAGAGGACAAGGATGAGGACAACAAGGATAAAGAGGACCAAGAATATCAAGAAGGAGATCCTTAGTGGCTTTAATAAACACCTATGTTTAAAATTATATTTATTTATTCATATGTAGATAGTAGGATTTAATTGGTGCAAATACTAGGCATAGAAAAGAAAGGTTTAAGGAATCTGGTGTGCACTCAATTTATGAGTCGTCCATCTGCCAGATTCTTAATAGTATATGCTTCCTGTGAGGTTTTTTTGATAACCTTGAAAGGACCCTTCCATAAGCTATCCAACTTATGGGATTGACCACAACCTTGTTGTGGTATAAAACCTGGCTTCCCACTTTGAATTCCATCAAAGGTTGGCGCTTTTTGTTATGGGCTATCTGGTCCTTTGCTCTGGACAGGGAGGTTTCTGTGAAAGCTTTGTCTTGAAGCTTGATCAGTTTTGGGCTAACTTAGTCAGGTATTGCTGATAAGTCATGCCCTAGGATTGCCCATGGCAGAGTAAAGAATCAGCGGAATTTCTGGGTGACAACCACACACCAACTAAAAGGGCAAAAACCTGATAGTGCTGTGGATCTATATGCTGTAGGCAAAGACCACAGCAGGCAGCAACAGGTACCATTCTGAGGTACAATTATCTGCCAATTTCCTAAGGATGAAGACTAATGTTTCATTCACTCTCTCCATCATACCATTTGACTCAGGGTGGTATGGAGTGGAGAGGACTCCCCTCACGCCCATGAGCTTGTTCATTTTGGGAATGACATTGGCAGTGAAATTAGTGCCATTGTCTGTGAGGATAAACTGGGGACATCCATGTCAATGGATGATACACTCTAAGATGAAGGTGGCTGTGGACTTGGCACTTACTCTCTGCAGTGGCTTGGCTTCAACCCGTTTGGTTAAGTGGTTGATGGTCACTATGATATATTGAAGGCGTTCTACAAACATTGGAAGCAGACCTACAACGTCTATGCTCACAGTGTGCTAAGAAAATTTTGGTTCCATTTTCTTGTACTGGTGGCAGCCCACAAATAGTTTCTCATTCTGGCATTTGAAACAGCAGGTGAGGGTCTCTTTGACGTCAAACAGCAGAGACTCCCAATAATAGTGAAGCTGCATCTGAGCAACGGTCTTCCGGAATCCCCCATGGCCTACTGCTTTGTGGGCAGCAAGTATGATTTTAGGCCTGTCTGACAGTCAAGGGAGTAAGTACTTTTTACCTTTGTGATATTTGTAGAGTTTACTATTCTCTACCCAGAAGACTTTTCTTAGCTCTATCAGAATGGCCTGGACTTCCTCTGGCTCATTGTCAAAGGCAGCTTTTACCATCTTGTTGTACATGTTGTCTTCTTGGGAGGACACCAGTGCTACAGTGGGTAGGCAAGACAGGCAGTCAGCATTTTAATGGCTGGCTTCAGGGTGGTGAACTATCTTGTAGTCAAAGGCTTGGAGTTTCAGTGCCCATCTGGCAAGGCGTCCTTTGAGCTCTCTGATATTCTGAAGCCAACTGAGGCTGGCATGGTCTGTTACTACAGTGAAATGTATGCCATGCAGGTATATCCTAAACTGCTTATAGGCGTATATCACAGCAAGGCATTCTCTTTTGGTGACGGTGTAATTTTGCTCATGGACATTAAGGGACCTGCTGGTGTAGGCTACAGGATGATCTGCTCCTTGATTGTTGTGCTGGGATAGCACTGCTTCAAGTGCTAACAACAATGCATTGGTGTGACCAATTATGGGCTTGTTAAAGTCCAGATACATCAGAACAGGGCTGGATAAAAGGCTGGTTCTAAGAGAGTCAAAGGAATTCTGGAACACTGTTGTCCATTCAAAGGTAGTTCAATTTTTAATGAGATTAAACAATGGCTTGCCAGTGCAAGAGAAGTTTGGAATAAAGCATCAGTAGTAGCCAACAATCCCCAGGAAAACTTGTATGTCTTTTTTGCTCTCTGGTTGCTTCATACCTGTGATGGCTTCAATTTTTGCAGGTTGAGGTAAAAGTCCAGTTGTATCCACAACAAATTCAAGGTACTGTCAAAACAGCAGGCTTGACCTGCCAGCAAGGTTCCAAACAAGCGGGTTTGTGACCCGCAATCTGATTACCTGGCCACTCAAAGCCAGACTAGGAAGTCAACTCAAATTACCAAATCCAACAACATGAACAGATGATGATCCCTTATGGTGGATACCTTGTTTTGGCGCTTGACTCATTACCAGGATCAAGCCACCCCCTTCTTTCATCCAACTGTGTGATCAAAAATCATGTTCCTGCTATCCATTGATTCACTATGACTATATAATCACTATCTCTCAATAAAGATTATTATCTAGCTTCTAAATATTTTTCCCCTTGTAACTCTGCTAAAACAGCACAGTTACAACATTGGTAGCACAGGTAGGTTCTCCATCCTACCTTATCTTGAAAAATTCTGCCTGTTGCCTGCACGCACCGCGGCCAACAAATCCTTGACAGAATTATGTCTGGCCTCCTGCCTGACTGGACCCTGTACACTCCTGGTGCTGAGATACCTAATGGCTTTGTCCTGTACCAGAACACGGTGATTCCACTACCTGCCTTCAACGCCATGTCTGCACAAGGGTTCTTTCAGGCTTCCTCCTCCATTCTGCAACCAACCAACAAAAACGCCATGCCTGCCTACGTAGCTCAAAGACTGTGAAGCGCTGCCTTGGAACCCTTTGCCGGGGCCAACAACAACAACGCTGCCGCATGGATCCAGTCCGCCCAGAGCAAGCTGGCCCAGATGGAATGCCCACAGCAATTTTGGATTGCAGAAATCTCCATCCGCCTGACCCATGACGCTGGCACCTGGTGTGACAAGTGGCACAAGGAACACACCAACAAGAACTGGGATACCTTCAAGCAAGACTTCTTGGCAAGATTTGTGCTTAAGGATACAGCGCTCATGATCATACGCCAAGTAAAGAACCTTAACCCAGACAGGCACTGTGAAGGAACTCACCCGCGCCTACAAGGAACTCCAACTTTGTGCACCATCTGACATGGCCTTTGACACCCCAGCCACACATCTCATGTACTACAACACCCTCAAGTTGCATGTGATGAGACACGTGAACCTGGACCAGGTGACCAACCTGCAAAGCCTGTACCGCAAAGCAGAGAAAGCGGAACAAACCTCCAACGCCCTTCATAAGGCACAAACTGGAAAACAAGAGAGACCCAAGGATTCCCACACAGGCAGGCGCTCCACTCAACCACCCCCTGGAAGCAACAGGAATAACACCAACCATAAACCCACAGGTTCAAATGGACATGGAAGTGGAGAACAATGGCCAGTCAAATTGTACCCATTTCTGTGTCACTGCCACGCAAGGCAATCAAGACAAGGGAAAAGCCCAGGGAGAGCATTAAGCAAGCCAAGCTCTCCCCACACAACTCCTGACTTGCCCAATGATGAGTACCAACCCAAGGACGTGGACCAATGCCCAATGATCCAAGTGCCCTTAGAGGACCTGGTACTGTACACCATTGCCAGGCATCCCAATAAACTGATGTCCTATCCTTTCTGTTTTTGCAGTTACACAGGCTCAGCACTCCTGGATTTGGGTGCAGATTGAACCCTAGTCAACAGCAGCTTTGTGGACAAGTTCAAGCTGGCCACTAATCCTTTGCGGATTAAAAACGTGGTCCTGGCTGATGAACACCACATTGCCGTGACAAGGGAAACCACCCCCTTCTCTGTCATGCTTGAGAACCTCCACTCCACCATCCAAGGTCCTGTCATTGACTTCCCAAAGTTTGACATTGTACTGGGGTTAGACTGGTTACAAAAGAACAATCCTCACGTAGACTGGGCAACCTCAGTGTTGACCATCAAGCGTGAAGGTGTCAACCACCAGATCTACCCTGACTCAGTGGACCAACTCCTACGCAACCACGTCTTTGTGCGCATCACAGAGACCCTGGACAAAAAGGAAAACCTGAAGGCAATTGACTGGGACTCCTGCCAGTACAAGATCATACACTTCAAGGATCACCAGGATACCTCCACGCCTCAGGACCGCAAAATTGTGGCCCGCCATCCAGAAATCTTCAAAGAAGCGCTACCTGGGCTGCCCCCTGAGAAACACATCCAACACTCCATCCAACTCAAAGGGGCTGTCCCCAAAGCGCGCCCTATCTACAGGCTGACCCCAAACAAAGACAACGCCCTACGCGCCTATCTCAAGGAGGCGTTGGAGAAAGGACTTATCCGCCCCTCACAGTCTCCCTTTGGGGCTGCCGTATTCTTTGTGGCCAAGAAGGACGGTACCTTGCGTCTGGTCACAGACTACTGAGCCCTAAACAAAGTTACCATCAAGAATTGTTATCCACTACCACTGATTGACAATCTCTTTGATGCCTTGGGAGGAGCCACAGTCTTCTCCAAGATTGATCTGACTGCAGGCTACAACCAGATTTGCATTAAGGAGGAAGACATCCCCAAAACAGCCTTCCACACTAAATACGGCTCATACAAATGTGTGGTGCTCAACTTTGGCATGACAAACGCCCCGTCCACCTTTGTGACCTTCATGAACAAAGTATTTGCGCCACACATAGGCAAGCATGCCCTAGTCTACCTGGACAACATCATTGTCTACAGCCCCTTGGTGGAACAGCACCACAAAGACCTAGAGGCAGTCTTTGCTACCCTGGCACAACACAAACTGTTGGCCAAGCCCTCCAAGTGCCAGTTCTTTTGCAAGCAATTACCCTTCCTGGGACACATAGTCTCAAAGGACAGCATCAAACCCAACAGTCAAAAGATACAGGCCATATGCAAGATGCCGCCACCCAAGGATAAGTTGGAACTCCGCACCTTCTTGGGGATGGTGGCCTATGTATGCTGCTTCATACCTGACTGTGGCGTTTTGACTGCCCCCTTATCTGCCATAACAGGCGCCAAATCCAAGTTTGTGTGGACCCCCCCAACGTGACCTCTGTTTTAGACGCCTCAAGGAGAAGCTCACAACAGCTCCCATCCTGCAATACCCCAAACGTGACAGGGAATACCAAATGGAAACTGACGCCTCAGATGCATCCATTGGGGGAGTACTACAAATCAAAAATAATGATGGTGACTTCCTGCCTGTAGCTTATGAATCACAAAAATTGACAGATGGCAAGTGTCAATACCCTATCCACAACAAGGAACTGTTGGCTATTGTGCACTGTCTAGTCAAATGGCGCTGTTACCTAGAACAGCAGGAAGAATTCACAGCATTAACCAACCACAAGTTGCTCATATATTTCAAAACCCAAGCAAATCTATCTTGCCGCCAAGCCCGCTGGATGGAGCTCTTGGAGAGATTCAACATGCTCATACAGTACAAACCTGGGGCCAAGCTTGCCATGGCAGACGCCCTCTCACGCCTATATGTCTGTGCCACAAGAGGGGAAAATGGGCTTGACCCAGACTGGCCTCTCTTAGTACTACAAACAAAAGACAAGGGTTTCCCCCTGGTACAACCAACATAACAAAGGAAACAGTTATCAAAAACAAACACCTATTTGCTGACGTATACAGGACCCTACACAGAAAAATGTCTGACAGCACAACCATTCCCTATATCCCCACGCACCAGCGGGTAGACACCATCCTACGCTATCACAGAGACCTCGGACACACCAAGAGCCAAAACCTATATGAGTTCCTTAAGCACAAGGCCTGGTGGCCAACCTTATATTGCAACGTTCAAGAAGTCCTAGACCAATGTGAGGTATGCAAAAAGTTTGCCAAAAGCAAAACCCCTCCAAAGTCAGTACTTCCCATCCGCACACAACTACCCTTCAAAGTATGGGCCCTTGACGTTGTTGGCCCCATGCCAGGGAAACACAATGATAAGAAATACATCATCACTGCCATAGACTTTGCTACAAGATGGCCAGTAGCCCAAGCAGTAAGGGTGCACACTGGCAATGATGTACAACAATTTATTGGCAAAGAGATAATCAGCAAGTTTGGAAAGCCAGAACTCCTGATAACCAATGGAGGGAAAGAATTGACCTCCAAAACCACCAACATATACCTTGCAAAAAATGGGGTCAAACACACTGTAACAACACCATACCACCCACAGGCCAATGGACGTGTAGAGCGGCTTAATGGCAGCCTTGTGCAAGCCTTAGCCAAGCTCACTGCTGGGAGACCTGAAGACTGGTATAAGCAGCTACCAACTGCACTACTTGTGTGCCAAACCCAAGTGAACAGATCCACCGGAAAAAGCCCTTTTGAGTTGGTATACGGCACACAGCCAAATATCATTCAAGCATTGACAGGACCCAAACTGGAAATCCCAAGTGAAGTCCCCCCACGCTCAGACCCTCAAGTTATAGAGGCCAACAGCAAACAAACAGAAAAAGGAAAATGAACGTCTGCAAAAAATCTTTGTCCCCATCTGAGATAGACATGAAGTTGGGGACAAAGTTTGGGTCATGAACGTTGATAAAAGCAAACTACAACCTAAGAAAGTAGGGCCAGCAATCATTCTAAAGGTAAACAACAATAACACTTACCTTGTGCAAGGACTTAGAGAAGCGCAAGCAAGACAAGACCCTACACCATGATTGCCTGAGACCCTGCAAAGCAAGACAAAAACAATGCGAAACCGCCCTGCCTGCCACAGAACAACAATTAGTCCAGTATGGCGCCTGGGCTCCTGACAACCTCCCTGACAACCTACCCCCAGAGGAGGCCAACCTTCAGTCAGTGGGGGGGTGTCAAAACAGCAGGCTTAACCTGCCAGCAAGGTTCCAAACAAGCAGGTTTGTGACCCGCAATCCAATTACCCGGCCACTTAAAGCCAGACTAGGAGGTCAACTCAAATTACCAAATCCAACAACATGAACAGATGATGATCCTTCATGGTGGATACCTTGTTTTGGCGCTTGACTCATTACCAGGATCAAGCCACCCCCTTCTACCATCCAACTGTGTGATCAACACAATCATGTTCCTGTTATCCATTGATTCACAATGACTATATAATCACTATCTCTCAATAAAGATTATTATCTAGCTTCTAAATATTTTTCCCCTTGTAACTCTGCTAAAACAGCACAGTTATGACATTAACATTATTGAAGTTTTTGTCACTAGTATAATCCATTTATAAAACAGCAATAAACTTTTTATTAAAACAGAAAAATAAAGATTTTCTAGGGTATTAATCTTATTATAATTGTGTGCTCCTGTTTGAGATATTTTCTCAGACATAAATGGCCAAATTTAGAATCACATAAATTGAAAATAATGCTGCAGTTTTCTGAATAAACCTTGCTGAAGTCACTCTTAATAGACCACATTCCAATTTTGAGTCCCAAAAATAATCAAGACTGTTAAAATATGTGGGTAGAATATCACTTCAAACAGAAATTGAGTGTGTCAAAGTGCAAGTCCTTGAGATACATCCCGTCAAGTTGACACATACTCAATTACTTCCTTTGGGGGGAAAAAATAAACTCAAAGAATGTCAAAATATGAGTTTTTTATGTTTGTAAATATCACTTTTGTGACTGAACCTATTTTTTGCTTATTGTATCATTTATTTACATGATCACTATCACATTGATGTATCTTCCATCATAATGTGGCTGGTTCAGGCAAATTTTGAATATGGGTTACTTTTGTTTGCTGTCCCGTTTTAAGATTACAGTAGTTTTAAAAGCTATGGCAACAAGCAAAAAATCTTCAGCTTTAAACACAATACAAGTCTCAGGTTAAAATATATACTCTGTTAACAGGGTTTATTGTTGTTAATGGGCAAAATGGGTCAACACAGTAACAAAAAGCTCACACGCAAAGCAAAACCATTCAAAATATAATCCAAAATACAACAATTCACAAACAAAATGGTGTGAGTTGACTTTTGGTGTACATATGTTTACTATGTGAATTGGTGAAAAAATACACCCAAGCAAGGTGTGCCAAAACTCAATCCAAAAACAAAACACAAAAGCAACTCACAATGTAAACAAAATCACTCACGCAATGTGTGCAATGAATTGTAATCATGAATGATACCAAGGTCACTAAAATAAGACACAAGATCTGAAACATAAATTTTAAAAATATTGTGTTGGGTGTTTGAATTTGGCAGTAAAATATAGGAAAATGGGTGGATTTTTTTGAGTATTCTAAAATGGGCGTTGTAAAACCAAAAACAACTGACTAAGAAATAAAAAAATCTATAATTGGGATATTGGGTGAGAAAATAATAATTATTGAATATCCATAAACAGATAAAAGCAAAAATTAAAGTTAGAGAGTAATTTAATTAAGTTTTATTTAATATTTTATTAAATTCTAAAAATGGAAGGAACACAACAACAGACTACCATTGCACCTGTTGTGCGCCGCGGTTACAGTCGCCCCCGCGGGTCAAAGAATAGACTTAGTACAACACAAGTGCCTACTCAGGAGGGAGGCGGGAGAGGAGAGTTCCATAGTGACGCTGCACTGACACAGCTGGTTCAATGAGCACAAGCTGCTAGGGTGTGGAGCATCAACCCTTGGGTCCCAAAGCTGACCCAAAAGCCCACCAAGGTTACCACAACAAAAATGATTAGAAACAAGGAGGTAGAACTTACTTTGTATGTGTTTGATGTTGTGTATCAGCAAAAGTTGGTCCTGTCAGCCATGCTGGAGAAGGTGAAGCCTGTACTTGATACTAGCTATGAGCCCTACGTCAGTGATGGCAATCAGGAGGATGACAAGGAGCCCCAGTTCTACCAAACCAATGAGGGACAGCTGGTGCTAAAGAAAGTTGCAGCCTTCTACAACAAGGTGCCCATGCCTTGCAAGCCTGTCATCAATCAGGATCCTGGCTTGTCTGAACCCACAAAGCCCGCCCAGAAGTGCATCCCCAACATTAAGCGCATCATCCTTCTCTGGCTCATGCAGGAAAAGGTGACTACAAGGCGGCCGCAGCCCTTGTTGGGGTGGATCCCAAGTACGCCTCCAAGACCTTCAACAAGTTCATTGATACTGGCCGAGTTCTTGCTGCGGAGAAATCCTTGCGTGTTTCCACTATGCTCACCAAGGAGCACAAATGGCCAATCCGCCAGTGGATCACCCAGGACTGCCATCTTGAACTGGCAAATATACAGGCTATGTGTCACAGTAAGTTCTATAATGTCAGGTATTGTCCGTCCAAGTAAGAAGGCACGGAAGGCCAGGAAACCTGTATCAAAATTGATCAAGTTAACGGATTTAAACCAAATGGTCAATCAAAAATGGGTCACAGCTGCTCCAGTATGCCAGCTGAAACCAGCTCCCCCTTGTAAACTGACGTTGATAAATCAACGTAATATGAGAGTCACCCAATATAAGCTCATTAATCAGCATAGTTGTCAGAAACTGGTCACACAAGGGTTCTTTGCAACCTGGACTAGATACTTACTTGAAGATGCTGAAGGAATAGGAGATCAGGATCAGGTGGTATTGCTTAGTCAATATTTCTGATATATATTGAATAATTTTCCCTGTTTCAACTCTAAGAGTTGAGTCCTTCTAAATTTACTCAATAAAAATCAATTATCCCAAGTTCTAATTTTAAATTTTAAAAATGCATCCTGTGCTTGGGTTATTGCAGTATATCCTATACAATCTGATTCTGAACAGAATCATTTCAGGAAGATGGGGGCCAGCATCTGGAACTTTGTTGTTGGCGCCGCAAAATGTTAATTTCATGCCAGTCAATTTTGTAGCTCCTCCCCCCATTCTGGAAAATGAAAATTGTGTCACTTCTCAATGCCCAGAATTCTACGCTGAAGATACATTGATGCTTTCCCAGGTCATTTATCTTGGTTTACTCTGGTTAGGATTGATTTTTCTACTTAATCCTGGAGTTTCAATTGGAAATTTCACAAAAAGATATTTAAAGCCGTGTTGGTGGTTAATCATCAATTCTATGTGGATTTGGGTGGTAATTCCTGATCATTTAGAAACAGCTTCATATTATCCAGTGATTTCTGTCACATTACTCAACTCTTCTACGTCTGAGTTTTTGGAAGCAGTTCATCATGAATTTGTGTTTCTTTTCTCCTGCTCTGTCAAGATATCTGTGTTTACCATGTTTATTTGCATCAGTTCATTTCTTAGTTTTCAGTTTGGACTTTTCTTTAATTTTTGGTTTCGATCTCTGGTTGCAGTTGTAGAAACTGGATCCTCTGTTTCCTATTTCCGTTGTGTCATGTCATTTTGGCGTCCAGATTATTTTCCTGCCCCACCCACTGATGAAATTTTGCGTGAAGTTTTTTCAGCATTATCATTTTATTCCGGCTCTAGCCTTAGTCACAAATCCCAAGTTTACCATGTGATGACAAAGGTTTCCAAAGATGCTTGAGAATGGTAATTTTCCGCGGTGTATCTCAATCCACGTGTTTTAACTGAGAGTGCATCTCTATATCCTTTGTTAAAAAAATTGTGTGTAACTATTGAGGAGCTCAAAGTATATTGTAAGCTGTACGCCTTCCGTCAGGGTACAACTCTGCTTTTGGTATTCCTTCCTCAGTTTCTTACCTATTGCCGTACAATTGATGTTCCCAAGGTGAACAAACTCTCTGTGTTGTGGTTAGCAGTTGACCAGACTGCCCAGGATTTGGCGGTTTGGGATTCCCTGTTAACCACAACTGAGGCCCTGGTAAGCCAAATTCTTTCTCTGGTCTCAAATCTGTCTGCTTCCAAATAAGGTATGTTGGTAATTGAGGATAAACCTTCTGCGTGCTCTTGGTTTTCTGGTCCTTGCTCCTTGGTAGTTTCTTTTAACCAAAGCCAAGATTGTTTTCCCCCTAGCTTGTCTCAACTACAATTGGCGGTGGTGAACAGACCCGGTGATGTAAAAGAGGCTCCCGTAGTGTCTGTTCCTGATAGTTCCTTGGCAATGCTTCAGCATGTTGTACCTGCAAAATCTTCTGTTATTATGTCTGAAGAGTTGCCCCGTGTTCCCATTGATTGTGATAACCCCGTTCTTCCAGCTGCCGTCCAAGAAATGATTGAGTGTTACTTCCAGGAGCATCCTGCTTCCTTAGCTGCTGTCTGTACTACCAATGAAAAACAAGACCCTGCCAAGAATGCTACCTTTGCTGCAAATAAATCTACTTCTGGTTACTTCTTGTTTCATAGTAGTATCAATAATGGTCAGACTATCTATCAGCCAGCCATCTTGTTAGATACAGGTGCTTTTGAAAATTTTATGAGTGTGGAGACTGCTGACTTGCTACAACTCAAGTACCATCCGGGAATGCTAGTTAGGGGTGGAAATTGTCAAATGTTTCCCTCTTTCCAGCTAAAGAAGCCAGTTACTTTTGTAGTAGCAGGCCAGTCTTTTACCGCAAGGTTTTCTGTTTGCTCTACCCTGATGTATCCTATCATTTTGGGAGTAAGTTGGTGGAGAGATCATAATTTATCAACCTTACTGGACAAAAATGAGCTGCAGGTGGAACACTATTTGGGTATAACCATTTGTATTCTGCTGTTGGGTATGTCTGAAATGGAGCAATCCTCTCAGACCATACAATTGTTTCCTGTCCCTGTCCCTGTCCCTGTAAGTTTTTGATTTGCCAACATGCTTGCAACCCTGGTCTGCGGCATTTAACACCACCAGAGGCGAGGTCCTTCCCAAGCACACTCAGTTTGACTTTGACTTTAAGGTCACTGTTGATCTGATCAGAATTGTGTCTCCTATTTACCCTTTAACCTTGAAGGAAGATGCATGTTTGGAAGAGTGGACTCGTGACATGTTGGCAAAAGGCTACATTTTTAAGAATGCTTTGTTGATCTGCTCTCCGTTATTGTTT